>VXBZ01011341.1:591320-604147 GCA_013399135.1 Heliornis fulica | reverse complement strand
CACAATCCTCAATTTTTCCTTTTTTTTTTTTTTTACTCTCTTTCCTGTCCCACTGTGGGGGGAGTGAGTGAACAGCTGTGTGACTGTTTTAGATGCCTGCCATGTTAAAACACAACAGGGTGTGGAGACAGAGACTGGGGAGTGATTTATCAGTGCCACAAAGAAAGCGGCACTTTCTGTGAAGAGGAAGAGTTAGAGTTCAGCTCTTGAGGGACCTTGGATTTTTCCTCATTAATCATGACAGTTGGGGTATATGCAAAGCTGTGCAAGGCACCTCAATGGTTTTATCTCATAGTTATTCTACGGGGTTCCCGCTTTGCTACTCCATCTCCATAGTTAGAAGATACTTGTGAAATATATACCTGAATGTAGTGCCAGCATGCATGTGCCATCATGAAATCAGTAGGTATGTAGTGATGCAAAAATATAAATGGCAAATATATGAAGAGAAACTAAGATGGTAAAAAGAAGGGTTGCACATCTTCAGGATTTCGCTGGCTCCTCAGAGTCACCATTTAAAATGTATCTGCTAATGCTCTGCTAATGTAATTTCATGTAGGAGACTAGCCATGGGGTACCAAACGTCATTTCACTTGTTTCAGTCTGAGAAAACAGAAAGGTATTGAACAAAATAGCACTGGGTAAACAACTGAGCATGTGGTTGTACTTGCTTGATGTAGAAGATACTACACTCTCACCTAGCACAGAACAAGTCTATTTAGCAACCCTTACACGCTGTTTTCTCATTGTCATTCAGAGCAACCCAGTCTCAGAGCATATTTCTTCTAACATGTTTCATTGCCAGGTGCCAGCATACAAATCAGAATTTTGGTGTCTTCTACCATTTATTTTCTTCTCCTTTAATGTTATTAATCAAAAGCAATTCTAGGTGCATATGTTCATCTTCTAAGATAGAAGAAGGAAACTTGATTTTCAATTTTAAATTTAAATGTTGCTAACCTTCTAAGGGTGAAGGGGGCCATAGAAATGAAAAAGAAGATGACAATTTCTCTAGAGCAGAGAAATTCAAGTGTTGCCTTATCTGGCTATTAAAGGTTTTAAAAAAGCTGCTGTGAACCACTTGAAGGCATACAATAGAGTTTTGGGATCACAGAGACCCAGGATAAAAGCCTACATCCACTTTTAGTGCCCTGTCCTTCACACCACTTATTATCGAATGATCCTACAGAAGGAAGCTATCACTTTCCACCCATGACATTCTCCTACTTCTCTCTTGTATATTGATATTGGTATGAGATATAGAAAGCCCCCAAAAAGGTATTCATCATATTTGTGGGATTTTTGGTTCTGATTTTAATTAAAAAGAAAGTTAAAAAAAAAAAAAACCAAAACAACAAACTTTTGGGGATTCTATGCAGACTGTGGGACAGGTTTGAAATCCAGTTTTGGTGCTGAGCCTGAGGCAGAGGTAAGGTCCCTTTGCGGGAATATAAAGTCTCATTGTCTGTGATGGGCAGTGTGACTGCACTTCACAACAACCTGCTCTTGACGTGTGATTTTTATTTCCATAATCTTAATTCCAGAACCTTTCAGCTCTTCCAGTTACAGATAAAACTATTGTCTGGTTTCTCTCTTCCCACCCAATGCCCCCTGCCTTTGCTTCTCTCTCTTGAGCTGCACCCAAAAACCAGACTGAAGACCAGTTTCCCAAAACATGTAAAGTGCACATATGCAGTTGATGAAAATGTCCCAGTCTCCATCTTCACATAGCCTGCTTAAAATTCATACCTTAGGAATGTGGCTGACACTGGCTTCTCTCCAGAACTTAGCCTAACTGTTCTGCTGTCCCCAACCATGAGGAACATAAGGAACGGGAAAAATATTGAGGCCACTGTATTTGCTGCATGACCTGCCTAGAAGGAAGATGCTTTGGCACCACAGCTGCCAAGTACAGCAGGTCAGTTATGCATTCCAAGACCAGGAGAACAAATGTGTGCTTGAAGGCAAACAGGAGTTTTTCCAGGAAGCCTCTTGGATCCATGTGATGTCCTTTAAACTCTCAAATGATGAGCAAGCAACATAAGGATACTGCTGAGGTATTTTTCATTGTTTTCAGCATCATTGTAGCTGATGTCCTCTGTTTATATTAATAACCCTTTGCAATATTGACACTGAAATCTGTTTTCTTCACAGGAGTTTTCCCCTCCACCACCCATGCACAAGCTTCTGATAATGGAAGGCTGCTTCCAGGGAAATTGGTGCTTTTTTTTTTCTTTTTTCTTCACTCCAGTAAAAGCTGTGAGACTGTCTCAAGGAAGTCTTCTAGCCTCTGGAATAGCCTTGTTATCCAAGGAAGAACACTCAGCACAAGAAAAGCAAGGAGAAAGATGGAAAGCCAGGATGCTGAGATGTTAGCTGTGTCTGCATGAGAGAGGAAAGGTGACCCTTTTGTGAATGTATATAGGACTTCATGATCTTGTGCATAGAAGATAACTTTTATCCCATCTTCACTTCATCTGCAGGATCCATCTAGAGAGGGGTTGTTTCTGTGTGTGTATTTCAACTGTCTTTGCAGCTTGTTCCTCACCTGGCCCTATATCAAGATAAATGTACAGACAGGCACAAAGCAAACATAAAGCAGGTCATCAAATGTGTGAAAATGAGTTTCTAGATGCTCTGCGGTGCTAGGGCTGCAGCCCACAAGATAGCAGGGAGGTGAACGCACTGTCTTGCTCCTACCTGAAGGTGCACAGCACTACTGCTTATTAGGGGTTGTCTTGCTGTGACTTTGGGTTCCCTCAGTTCCAATTTGTCTGATGTTTCAAGCTGTTGCTTCTAGGTTGCTACTAGAATTGCACATTTTTGGTGGAAGGAACTTATTAATCTTTCTGACTGTGAATGCAGTGTCCTTGCTGTACTCTGGTGAGCCCTTGTTTGTCCTTGCTTGGCTCCTCCAGTGCAAGTGGTGATAGCACCTGAAACAAGGAATTCCCATCTCAGGCAGGATAAGATATTCTAAACTTGGGGGTTGGGTCTGGAGGTAGAATTACACTCACTTTGCACACAAGCATTAACCATGTAGGACTGACTGTGCAGATTTCTGTTGTTCCTTCTGACCCTGGTTTCCATGGTACGTGTGATGGCACTGGACACCCTTAAGGTCATCCAGGATAGAATTTCTATACTTCAAATTAAGTTAAAACAGCTTGTTGACATTTAAGAAACACCACTTTGTGGTAGGATCATTTCAGGAGGTAGGTTTTTTCTCTCTTCTAAATTTGGAGACACCCTTATTTTATTCCTTGGACTAGAATTTTCAAAACAAGCAGAAGATTCAAACACAGACTCTTGGATCTGAAAATAAAACCAAACCCTGAGGATGATCTAACATCCAGGCTCATGATGAGGCTTTGGGAATTTCTTTGTATGATCTGTGGATAAAAAAAAATAAAATGTTCAGATTAATTATTCATGGCAAACCTGGAAAGGAAGCAAAACTAAAGTGACATTAAGCTCTGTCTGGTTTTTGCCCCATCTGAACATGACATGAGAGACTGCTTTTCCACACTATGGGCAGAGAAAACAAATGGAAAGACAGAGAGAACAATTTCCAGGGCATTAATAGCAAATTGAAAAAAAAAAGGCAACAAAACAGGAGGCTCCATGTCAAGACCATCAATTCCCTTCACTCCCCATTTGGCTTGGGACAACCTTTCACAGAAAGCATCACATTGAAATGAGTGACAAGCGGAGAGTGGAGGTGATGCATAAAGGTAAAGTAGGGAAAGAGTGCAAGTGGTGTTTGATCCTCACCATTAACCCATGCATCTTGTTGCTGGGGTGCAGTGGAGATGAATGGGGGAAAGCAGGAAGAAGTCATCTACTTGACAAGGTTGCTCAATAGACCAATAGCTAAAGCAATATACAGGCATAATAGTGAAATATAATCAGATTCCTGTCAGTTTTTTTCTGGACAATGACACTGCTCTGTGTTCTGATATAAACCTGAAACCCAGTGCTTTATGTCTTGTTTTCTTGGCTTCATTTTCAAAGGTCACACTCTCTAGTGATGCATTTTAGAGTAGCAACTAAGCCAGCTGGTTTTTTGGATGCTGCAGTGTTTTGCTGAGTTAAACAATAGTTGTTGCTTTAAGGAGAGTCAGGGAGACTTCAGGATGTACAAGATCTATCTTTATTGTTTGTCTGGAAGATCCACAGATACGCAGCATGAGACCTGGCAGGGCTTGTATAAGACAGGAAAAGGAGTCCAACTCCAGGACTCAGAGCTGAGTTGGTTTGCCCAGTCATCTATTTGGATTCTGTAGGAGAGCCAAGAATTTAATCCTGAATTTAAAATCTCAGGCAATTATTTCACAAGCAAGCATATTTTTGTTCTGTTTTTTGCTTGTCCAAAGCTTCACCAACTTGACCTTGACTTTAGATGGATGTAAACTAGAAGCTGTGGCCAGCGATGGAGAAAAGTAATATGATGGGTGTTGTCAAATTCTTTATGCATCAAGATGTAAGTCAAGACAGGGGGAAATGGACATTGTTGAAGAGGATGCTTTCTAGGTGCATTCCTTTTTACCAGTCCTGACTTAATGACAACACTGGATAGGGTTTTTTAAATTATTTTAATGAGGACAGATTTAGTTACACCAGCGTCTAACCTTCTGTTCTAGATAGTTTCAACTACCTTTGGCAATTCACTGGTTCGAAATGAAATGTTGTTCAGGAGATCTGTTGTAGCACTGTATCTTTCCATGTTAAATACAGTGGTGAAATTGAGGTGGAAATTCCAAGTACTGAATTTCAGAAAGGGAAATTTTCTCAGCTATTTTAGCACTCTTTTTCCAAACCATTTGCCCCTTCACTGCATCCCTGTTCTTCTTTGAGGAGACCTCACTGCTGCTGTGTTTCCACCTTTCCAAAGCCATTACTGAGTCTGTCTCACAACTGGATAGAAGCCCTTGGTCCCCTGGAAAGGATATTTTTCTTCTCTTAGAACCACAGCACAGCCAACTTTAAGCACTGAGTACCTAAACCAAATGATTGCATTATCTGTTCTCTTGGGGCTCATCTCGCAGCTCAGTACTTTTGTCCTTAGCAGAGGTGGCCAGACCATCAGAGGTGCTAAGTGTGTGCATCAGGCAGTCCTTCACAGATGGCTACTGCCTGTTCTGCTGGAGATGGGAGCCCATTCACTCCTCATTTTATGTTCAGTACCACTCTGAGCTGTTTGAGGGGTAATACACAGAAATCCACCTTGTTAGCCTGTTTTCAGCTAAAACCAACACAGGAAGGAGTGCATTTTGCCCCACACTAACACATCCTTGGTTCTTTGAATCTCTGCTTTCAGTCTAACATCTAAGTGTAAGTCTACCAGACACTGCCCTTTTGGTGACTCTGCAGACTGCAGCCCTAACAGTCTGCGCTCTCTGGATGTAATGCTCAGCTAGAGAGCTGGTTTCTTGAGTTTTCTAGTGAAACTGTTTGTTCTAAAAAGCACTTTTATTTAGTTAAAACTAGTCAAATAAGGTTTTAGTTAAAATAAGCTTGAGCACCTTGAGGTTACAATGATATTACACATTTTAAATAGTCGCATTTTCTTTTTCTCCACTGCTGTAATCCCTTTGTTTCCCTAATGCAACAGGGGTGAGCATCATGCAGTGGTACAGGGTGTCAGAGGGAAAGAGGTTACTCTGACAGCCTTTCTCTTTTCTCTTCTGAGGGGTTGGTGCCAGTGGTGGCCCAGGCTGACAATAACAGACACAACAGGAGAACATGTGGCCATGGGAGTCTGCAGCAGTGAACGGATTCAAGTGGTTTCTTGGATCCAGGAATGTTTATCTGAAAAGGACCAACTAAACCAATGTGATGGAAAAAGTGTTAATGGATTGTCCTCTCAAGGCATCCTTAAAGTAAATATCAAGGGCAGGAAATGTCTGTGGACAGATAGTGGAAACACATGAGTTTTCCCCACATGACAGAACTTCACTGCCATCAAACCTCTGCTTAGGGCATTGACGTGTGATGGCTCTTGAGACAGGCAGATACCCAATCTCAGCCTGGGATCAGCTTCGGTACCAGCAGTTTGGTAGCTCCACACCATGTCTGTCCCCACCAGACCTGTCTGCTGGATCCTGGCAGCCCAGGGATTTTTTGGGCCTGTGCTTCCTCACATGCCATCAGGATCTCCCTCAGCTCTGTTATTGCCCCTTGGGAACTTGCTCCAGCTGTGCCAGGAGGGAAGCAAATCCTTCTGCTGGTAAAGCCACCTCTGCCCTCAGGGTCTGCAGCAGCTTGGGAGGGGCAGGAATGCTCCAAGGTTCATTAGTGGCCCAAAATCCAGCCTGCTAGAGGGAAAAGGTTTTTTTTTATTATTATTCATTTAATGTGATTGGAGCTAAAAGAGGGGTGTTCTGAACATGGTCAGGTGCTGTTTTGGTAGTTCCCAAATTTGCAGCTGACCCAAGCATTACTTCCTCCCAGTTCAAGGCAGCAGCTGAAGCCAGGCAGGGTCAGCAACATATACTGTCTCCCTCCATCTGAGGTCTGGGAAAGGCAACTGCATTGCCTCTTTACATGAAAAGATCTGTGACAGCTTCCCTAACTATTGCACGAGGGAGAAAAAAAAATATTAACGAATGAGGTTCTGAGTGTTTTCCTTATATAAAATGCTCTGTTTTGAGTCATTCCAGTAAACTAAATGGAGGAGGTCAGAGAGTGAGCAGACATGACTGGAACTTGCTTTTTGGGTTTAGTTTAGAAGTTAACTCTGAAAAGGAAAAATTAAGTCAAGTGATGTGGGAATAATAGCAGGAGACTTGTGAAGAGGATCTTTATTGAGACATTTTGTTCTCACTTGGACAGCCTTGCTAATATTCATGAAAGACAGTTGTAACTTGGTTATTACTTTGTATGACTAAAGGCAGTGTTTTACCCGATACAATCTGAAATATTAAAGCAAGCCATTAGCAAACAGTTTATCCAAGTTTTAAAAAAAAAAAGAAAAAAAAAAGAGAAATTAAATAGGAATGTGAAATATGTTTACTAGCTAGTCCTGAAACAGCTCTTGCAGGCCACAGTGCAGATATTTCAAATATGTCAAGAGTAGGCTGACATTTCTTTAAGTCAAAAGAAAAAAGAAATGGCTATAGAGGGAATCGAGCTGCAGCACTCACCTCTTCATCACCCTGATGTACAGCAGAAGGCTGAGGCTTATTTGCTGGAAGCTTGAACTGAAATTGGTAACCTGTATGTACCTTATTGATGCTTTGACTCTCCCATGAGAGCAAGAACACTAAATTTCTCAACAGCGCTCACTGATCTGTTCATTACTGAACTGGAAGTTAAGAGAAGCCTAAACCAGATCTTCTCCTATAGCATAGTATTAAACTGATAATTAATATCAATGGAAATCCTCGGGGAAAAAATCTTTAGAGATCTGTTTTTACCAGACCTAGATTAATATACAGCTGAAATGATTTGTCAGTGACAGTGAACAACTTGATGTAGAGAGTTTCATTTTTGGTGTATTATGGTAGACCTCATTGGTGCAGCCATGCAGAGCACATATTAATCCTGGGCTATTAGTGTCCAAAACAGACTTGCAACCCCAGCTGAAACACAGGGTAGAAATAGAATCAGTTTCAGCTGAATTTAGATATATTAGTTTTCCACCACCTAGAAGGTGTTTTAGTAGGAAAGGTGGTATGTGGCACAGTCCTTGCCCCAGGATACTCTGGAAAGTGTAAGGGTGGCTCAAAGAGACAGAAGAAGTTGTGTGCCCTGGGGACTGCCAGGTAGAACTGAGGAACACAACCACCAGCTCAGGAAACCCTTCAAATGCTGGTGCCTGAGAAAAGTAAAGCTAAGGAAAGAGTTACTTAAACCTTCCTTTCCTCTGACATCTTTTTCCCTACTCGTGGACTTAGGGTTCCAGCAGAGAGGGAGATCTTTGGACTGAGCTGGTGGTGATGTTCTTATGTACACAGAGGTGCCTTGTTCTGAGAGTTAAATTCATAATTGGGTAAGAAGCAATTTGGGTGCTCCGTTTCATGGAGGGGTTATTTCACGCAGATCCTTTTTTCCAGCAACAGTTTCTTTCTCCCTCAGGCAGAGCACAAGACACATTTGGGAACAATAATGTCTTCAGCTGGCACCATGAGTTCACATTGAGGAATTGCATTGGACCCCAAAGAGTTCAGGTCTGTTGATCTCTGCATTAAGCCTTGCATCAGAGCAATGCAGCTGGTGGAAAATGATGTCTCCTCAGAACTTTTGTCTGCCAGCAGGTCCCATGAAACCCCTTCACTTTCTTAGTGGTTCTTGTGGAACACAGAAAACAAGATGTTGGTGAGATTCTCTCTGATGGCCCATGGAGCTGATTTGTTACAACTATAGGGAAAAATCACAGAATCACAGAATGTTAGGAGTTGGAAGGCACCTTGAAAAATCATCTAGTCCAACCCCTCTGCCCGAGCAGGATCACCTAAATTAAATCACACAGGAACTTGTCCAGATTGGTCTTGAATATCTTTAGAGAAGGAGACTCCACAACCTTTCTGGACAGCCTGTCCCAGTGCTCCAACACCCTCACGGTGAAAAAGCTTTTCCTTACATTCACATGGAACTTCCTATGTTCCAGCTTGGACCCATTGTCCGTTGTCCTACACTGGCCATCACTGAGAAGAGCCTGGATCCATCCTACTCACCCTTTCCATATTTATAAAATTAATAAGGTCACCCTTCAGTCTCCTCTTCTCCAAGCTAAAGAGACCTAGTTGCCTCAGCCTGTCCTCATAAGGAAGATGTTCCACGCCCTTAATCATCTTGGTGGCCCTGTGCTGGACTCTTCCAAGGAGTTCTATGTCCTTCTGGAACTGAGGGAACTGGACTACACAAGTGCGGTCTCACCAGGACAGAATAGAGGGGGAGAAGGACCTCTCTTGACCTACTGGCCATCCCCCTTCTAATACACCCCAGGATGCCATTGGCCACAAGGGCACATTGCTGGCTCATGGTCTTCCTGCCGTCCACCAGGACCCCAAGGTCCCTCTCACCTGCACTGTTCTTCAACAGGACAGTCCCCAACCTATACTGGTACCTGGGGTTGTTCCTCCCCAGATGCAACACCCTACACTTGCCCTTGTTCAATCTCATTCAATTTCTCCCTGCCCAGCTCTCCAGACTGTCTAAATCTTTTTGAATGGTAGCACAACCTTCTGGTGTGTCAGCCACCCCTCCCAGCTTTGTGTCATCAGCAAACTTGCTGACTGTGCACTCTATTCCCTCATCCAGGTCATCAATGAAGACATTGAACAGTACTGGTCCCAGTACCGACCCCTGAGGAACTCCACTAGTTACAGGCCTCCAGACAGACTCTGTCCCATTGATCACAGCTCATTGGCTTCTTCTCTTCAACCAGCTCTCAGTCCACCTCAACTCTCTACCCCCCAGGCCCCAGGCTTCCTCAGTCTGCCCACCACAATGCTGTGGGAGACAGTGTCAAATGTCTAAGATCAAGGTAAACCACACCCACTGCCCTACCATCATCCATCCACCTGGTTATATCCTTGTAAAAGGCTATTAGGTCAGTCAAACATGACTTCCCCTTGGTAAAACCATGCTGACTACTACTATTAACACTCTTATCCTTGATGTCCCTGGAGACAGCACCAAGAACAAGTCATTCCATCACCTTTCCCGGGATAGAAGTGAGGCTGACCGGTCTGTAGTTACTCAGGTACTCCTTCTTGCCCTTTTTGAAGGCTTGAGTTCATTTGCTTTCCTCCAGTCCTCAGGGTCCTCTCATAAATTGAGCATCACTTTCCCCTGAGAGGGGCTGCTTGCATGGTTGAACACTGAAGAGTAAGGCCCTGGAGCTTGCCTTGGAGCTCCTCGTCTTAGGAGCACAGGCTGATTCAAAACTGCTTATGGTCAGCGAGTGCAGGACTAGATAAGGAGTGAAAGAAAACAGTCCTCTTTCTTTGATACACAGCTTCTTTTTCATATAGGGGAAGAGTAAAAAGAGACACAAAGGCTGTCTAAAAAGAAACCTGGAGCTAAGCTGTCCACATGCTACACAGTAGAGATTTTGAAAACAGTTGCTTTGATGCCCTTCATTGAGGTGTATGAGTGAATACTGTACCCTGAGAAAGCAGCTGAGGTCTTTCTGTCTGGTGATGGGCTCAGATGGAGAGGAAGTTGTCAAGATTTGCAGGCAGAGTGAGTCTGTCACATACTTTAACTTTTCCTTTTGAAGTAACTTGCAGGTCACCTTTCTATTGTTACTGACAGATAAAAGCAGAAGAGAAGGAAAAATCTGAGAAACAGCTGAGAAGTTGTGGCAAGAAGAGCAGAGAATGTGGTATCCATGGAGCTGCTTCCCAGGGTCAGGGTCTCAGTTGGGCAAAGACACTACCACACCTCCCGCTGGCACAGTTAAACAAAGGTCTGTTTTGTGATATAAATCAAAAAGTCTTCAATTACTTTTCAGAAAACTGGGTTTTATCTTTGTTATATTCTTGTATGTGTCTCTACATACTTATTCACGTGTAGGGGTGTGTGTCTGCACGCACACAAACACATGCACACTTCTGTTATCTATGTATAGACATTTTTGTTTCCAAATAGATAAAATGGGCTTAATCCACATCTGGAAAGAAAGCCAAACAAAACCATCAGTACAGACATGTGAACTGTCAGGGGAGAGACCTTTAGACCAGTTGAGAAAACATCCCATTTCATGTCCTTTCATTTTATTTTGTTCCATTCCATATTAAATCTTAGTTAAGAAAACCTAAAAGAATGAACAGATTACGTTGTAAAGCTGACACCCTCAGAATTTAAGGTACTTTGTTAAAATTGATGGCTGAGATTCACAGCCCATATTAATTTACTCACTAAAAAGCCATTCAATCATGTGTGTGTTTCTTGGAGCAAGATGCCTTCTTACTTTGGAATTTGTACAGCTTCTCACACAGGAGCCAGTTTGAGTTTCTTTGCACGTAGCTCATACAAACCTAAAATAAGAATTATGAGGATATTTAGTTGGCTGTTTTGTGCATTAGATTGAGGAGCATACGCTGCTGTGATCTACAGAACCAAACATGGAGAGACCAACTTAAATTCCCTCCTGGGTGCAAATATCCATGAATTGTTAAATTTATAATTGTGAACTACTCCAAACTAGAAGTGATTCCACAGTATCTGAATTCGCATTTCCCATTCTTCTTTCCCATTCTTGTAGGTTCAACACTCCAAATACTGAATACTGTTGTCTGTTTACCTTCAGTCTTCTAAGTATGAAGCTGACATCACTTAGTGAATACTCACCCCACCCCACAGGGAATTATTCTTCTTGTACCAGGAGAGATCCCTACTCAGGTGGATTGTTTTTCCCCATCCTACCGTTTCAGTCTATAGCAGACTTCTGATTTAATCGAGACTTTGTATTTAATCCTGCTTGACACTTCAGTGCTCTGGAAAAAACAAAGCTAATATGCATTCGCAAAGCCAGAGCAGGCTTGCAAAGACAAAAGCCCTCCTGGTTCCAAGGGTCTGACAGCCCAAATCCAAGCCAGTGGCAACAGGAATGTTCTTGTCAATTCCCGTGCAGAGGAGTCAGCCATCGGGTTTAGTCAATTCAGCTCCTCTGCCTGTTTCTGGGAAATAATTCTACAGTACCACACAGAAAAATGTCTCTTATTTATATGTTAGTTCTTGTAATTCTTAGCAAAAACGACTGTGTGTTAAATTAACGTTTTGTACCTGCAGCCTTTGCTGTGTCTTCTGAGACACATCACTTGTCCATTGCCTAGCTACAATCAGAAGGAATCCTTAGAGCACACCAAAGTGGAAAACAGTCCCTTCCCAAGATAATAATAAGGATTAAAGATAGTAAGATACTATCTCGGGGCTGTCCTACGGGAAACGTTTGCTGTAGCTGCACAAACTGGCAGCAAACAGCTTCTGAGGCTGGGTTAACTCATGCTTGATATATGGAGACCAAAATGTCATATCACTGGCATGAAAAGATCCTTGTGAATTAGGATTGTCCAAAGTCTTCAAAAAGATCCCCTGGTTACTTTGCAGAGCATTCGCCAGCTGGGTGGCAATAGGGAGTTGGGAGGAAAAGCTGTCAGTGGTTTTAATTTTTGCTTTTTAGCTATCTCATTTCAACGTTCACTTATTGCTACGTGCAAAATACGGGTTGTAATGTCAGTCTCTCATCCGTTAGGGGTTAAATGGTGTAGCAGTCATTGTGAAATAATCACATTGAGCATTTCTAATCTGGCATGCCTTCCATGGGACAGCTGACCTCACACAGACCTGCAGCAAAACTAAGCACACTCAAAGGATTTGAATCTCTACATGACGTCAGACTGACCTGTGAGTACAGTACCTGTCCCTAAACCCAGCTGAGACGCTTGTGATCCTATGCCTGCATTGTTACACCCATCTCCCCCTACTCTGCATGCCTGCATGGTATCATGGCTTCTCCACAGGCACAGCGTTGTTGTTGGTACACAGTGGTGGGAATCGCAGTCAAACAAGTCGTCGCTGTTGAGGGACAGCTGACCTTTGACTCGATCAGCCTGAACTGCCCCAGGAGCTAGAGTTCCTCCTGGAGAAGCAGGATGGGAGTGAAAGCCAGTGTTTTGAGAGCTGAGCCCCACCACGCCCCTCCTCCTCCTCCCGCGCCGAGAACTGACAGGGATGCTCTGGAAGGGGGAGCCCCAGGGCGAGAGATGCTCGGCCCGCTCCGCCCTCGGGGACACCGTCCCCTCCTCGGGGAGACACAGAAGCCCCGGTCGGGCCGAACACCGGAGAGATGGGCTAAGCAGGGATGGGGTAGACGG
>VXBZ01011341.1:552935-580269 GCA_013399135.1 Heliornis fulica | reverse complement strand
TTTTTTTTTGTGGAAGTATCCGGTCACAGTTTATGTATTGCATGCTATTTATGCAGCTTAGCCCATGAAAAATACATGAAGAGTCCCTCACTTTTTCTCCCCATGGCTTCATAAATTTTGCATCACTTTCACGGCAGCTTGGCTTCATGGGGTGGTGGGGAGCAGCCTCCCTGCTGTGCCTACCCTGGGGCCCCAGCATTCTCCAGGGATGGTGGTGGTGTTCGTTCAGAGCCCTCCCACTCCTGTTTTTTAGGTTATTGGAAAAAAAAAAAAAAAAACAGAGGTGCCATTTTGCTACCCTGCAATGTTGCCAGCACTGGAGTCATCTCGCTTTGCAGTTTGTTTCAGGTTTACTGAAAACAAAAGCGATGCAGAGAATAATACTTCAAGACCTGGCGTTCATGGCTGGAGCTGCAGCTGTGTATTTGTTGCAGGGACCAGCTGCAGGCTGTGCAGAAGAACCACCCGAAAAATAAATCAGGTTTAGGGACCTCCTTTCCAGGTAAAACACCTTGCCTTTCTAAGCAGGGTAATTTATTAGTTGGTGGCCACAGATGGCAAGCGCCTTTTCTCACCCTGAGCCCAGCAGGCGTAAATAAGCAAACCATGATTGGAGACTTGTGTAAGAGCTGGTCCCAAACCAGGGCAGTCATAAAGGTTCAAGGAAGTTGCCCAATTCTTTCATTCTTACTTAAAGCAGAGCATTGCAGGAGGAATTTGCGGCCAGCTCTCATCTTTACTGGCAGCAGCAGCAAGTTCTGCTACATGGGGCAAGTCAGCATTGTTTTTTCCCCGTCCTCAGAGCCCTTCTGATCCCTCACAGGGTCTGTCCCCATTGTGGTCCAGCAGCAGGCAACCCCAGGCTAAGACAATGCTGCTCGGGGACTGGCATGTCAAGCCAGAGAGATTTTATGTGAGTTGCTGACAGGCTTGGTTTGCTAACCCAATTGACCCCATGCTCCCTTCAATATATAAAGCAACCTTTCTCCACTGCCCCAGCCTTACAAGCTTTTCCTGGACAGGGTACATGCTTAGCACCCACCACCTGCCATGGCTTCCCATGACGTCAGGAGAACCAGCAGTTCTCCCCTTTGTCCTCCAACTGGGTCATTGCAGAGCCAGAGGATGCTGGCTGCCCCCCACTGCCTCTGTTCAGACCTTTTCCAGGGGATCTTTTCCCTGTCACACCTTGGCCTTTCCCACCTTTGGCTTATCTTGCTTCTCTTTAAGGCTGGCCTGCACCCCTTTTCAGTATGAGTTTGCACCCAAATACATGGAGCAGGGCAGGAATGGGTTTGGGGATGTGCTGGTGGTGGGTGCCGTGGCCAGCCATGGGTCTGCTGGGCTCCTACCCCCACAAAAGAAAACAGAGAAAATCAGTTCATGGGGTGGGGGGCATCACTTCACCAAAAAAAAAAACCAAAACAAAAGTGTTTGGAGGGCTGGGGGCTGCTCTGGAGCTTGGGCTGTGCTTTGCCCCACAATCCAGACTAAAAATATTTTACCCCAAAAAAAAGAGAGAAAAAAGGGCACAGCCTGTAACAAAGCAGGATGCTTTTGTGTGGGGTCCACACATGTCCCTCATCCTGGAGACCCCTCACTTCCCCAGGGACCACAAAATTAGCACCAAGTCCATTTAGCAGAGAAAAAAACCAAAACAAAACAAAACAAAAAAAACAGAGGATTTATTTCCTTTTTGAGGGGGAAAATCCTGACGATTTATGGAAAGCTGAGGGGGCATGCATGTGTGTTATCCACAACTGGATGTCACTGTTAGTCAAAGGTTTTTATTTTTGTGAAAAAATAATAGATAATTTCATAACTTACACTACCAAAAAAGCCCCCAAAACCTAACCCCATATACACAAAGAAATTGCACAGAGCATCCAAGGAGGCAGGGTGGGGAAAGGGGAGGAATGGGTACAGTGAAGGTACAGTCTCCTACGAGTTAAAACGCCTCAGCAAGGGGCTGAGACGGGTGCCCAGCCCCTGCCCTACCTGCCCTACGGAATGACAGCGAAGGGCTGGAAACTAAGCGTTACTCTTGAGACTGCTGCTGCTGTATCTTACACATGCCTTAACCACTAATTTCAAGACCACAGCAGTCCAAGGAGTCACAATTTCTTGACCACTACGACCTCTACATTATATTCAACACCAAAGAGACACCCAAAATAAATTTACCTTCGTGTTTTGTTCTTGCCATTAACATATGGAAGGAATAAATACAAATTTAGACTGAATTTCCACCACACACCCACCTCCCCCCACCCTTTTAAATCAGGTAATTTTTATTACCCGATTTATGCTCAGATAATTTTTCCAAATGGTAGGAACACAATGAAAGGGGTTCAGTCTACACACGCCATGCCTAGGAACAATTCCTTTTCTTGAAGCGAAGAGCTATATTGAAAAGAGCGAGCCTTATCACCTCCTAGACTCTTGAAAATACCTTCCCCGCAATTGACAGCAAATATATACTGGAGAAACTATTTGTTGGACCAGCCATGACAGCAGCGAGCTGGAGAAGCAAAGTGCTTGCACTCACTGTAGGCAGGAAACCTGGTGACAATCCTTACAAAGAGCATAACCAGGGAGTATTACTGTCATCTCCTCCTGCTGCACCCCCAAATATATGATCAGGCCCAAAATACAGAGGAATCATAGTCATTGGATAGGAACCAAGAACCACCACCTCTGGAATTTGTTTGTGGACACAGCTGTAAGTTTTGGAGCCTAGTTGTTAAAACACCATTTTATTTTATTTTTAGCTCTGAGACAAAGCCTATTATACAGAGATCTGTAGCAAGAAGAGCTCTTGAAATAAATAGAAAAGGTTATTTATTTATTGGAGGAATGGAGAAGAGGTGCCCTATTTACAAAGGCAGTCTGGCTGAAGAACAACTTGTTTTCCACTAGTTCAAAACTCCAAGGGTCATTCCAGCAGCCAGTATGCATCTCAGCCATACCACTTACGCATTTAAAACCCCACAAATGGTGAAAGAGGGGATTTTGCTGTTAGAAGTCCATGAAAAAAAGACCAAACCCAACTCCTCCCACAGATCCAGCAAGTAAGGAGCAAGCGGAGATGACGTATTTGCTAAAAGCATCTCTCTTGGCGCAGCCGATGGATGCAGGTGGTGACCGAACAATTCCTCTCGATGAACAGAGCTGCTTCTGTCTTCCTATGGGTTATTTTTCCAAGTGCTGCAGGGAGGCACAAATAATCCCAAGACGGTTCTGCCAACAGCTCTAATAATCTTATTTATTATATGACAAATCTCTTTTACCCACCAAAATTGTTATATCTTGATCTTCTTCGCCCTCACCCCCTTTTGCGGTCCGTCAACTGCCAAATGGAACAACAGGATGAGAAATCACACCGTCAAGCTTTGTCAGACCTCGCTGTGGCTCCTCTCCCTCCTATTCCTGGTTCAGAGGAGCTTGGCAGAGCCTCGCAGAGGAGACAGCAGCCATTTAAAACCAGGCAAGCGCTGCCTGATGAAGCCCTGCTGAAAGCAAGCAAGCCTTGCTGCTAAGAAAAAAGCCTCCAAACCAACCCTCTCCACCCAGCCCCTTCCCTTTTGTTTCGGGACTGTTCTTTGTGTCAGATCTCACCCAGCAGCTTGGGGGAAATAGCAGAAAGACCTTTGACACAGTTGAAGGTGGTATTTGACACCTGCTTCTGCAAGATGTGAAGGGCAAACTTTTGGCACTGGATGAGCTCCTCTGGCTCAGCTCTGCAGTGCCGGGGATGAAAGGAGCTGCAGAAAGTCAATATGTTGATGTTATCATCAATGAAGGATCCTACAAGATGCTACCCAACCTCTAAGGAAAGAATATATCTACTAAGCCAGCAAACACTTGCCATCCACTGAGCCATTTCAAAATCGTTATCTTTACAAAAGCCTTCACAAAACAAGAAACAACCCCCAACCTATGAATACCAAATTAATTGCACTGATTATTCCTATCTAGAACAAAAGGAGGACGACAGCCTTAAATTGTTTCTTGGTCGGATTCCCAGGGGGGTCGGGTTGCCTTCAGGTCCCTCTGAAAACAGCAGCCATGAGCTGGACACACTGATGCCCAGCTACAACCAACTGCTGACCTAAGCCATGCAGCACCAGGTGGATGGGACCTTCTTGCCCACAGGATGCCACTGCTGTGACCACGTTGTGCTGCTCTGCTATTGCCCCCTCTCTGCCCCAAAAATGGCCAGGCCCACACCCAAACTGAAAATGCCCAGAGAGACAACCCAATACAGCACAGTTCCCAAAATAAACCACCTCTTTGGGGGAAATGCTGCTTAATCTGGATGGCCCCAGGCTTGCCTCCACACTGCACCCCAGGACTTAATGCCCATAATGAGAAGAAGAAAAGCAAAATCCCTTCTTTCCAGCAAAACCCACCTTGTGGTTTCTCTCCTGGGCACCAGGGACAGCGGCAGCACTGGGTGATGGCTACCGGGCTGAAAGGACAATGCTGAGGCAATCCCACGCTACCCTTGAGCAGGACTCACACACAGGAAAACTGATGCCACGCTGTTGCTGGTGGCCAAGAACCAGATGTTTTACTTTTCTTCTTCTGCACATCCCCAGCCCGTGGTGGAAAGGAAGAAGGGACATCATCTTTTATTTAAGCACACTCCTTCTACCCCGTATATGTAATCAAAACTCCTGAAAGCTTTATACATTGCTCAAGTCAAACAGCAGCAAAAATACAAAACATAATGGTAACACAAAAGGGAGACAAAACAATGTGAAAGAGCTGCGGGGGGGCGGGGGGGGAAGAACAAACTGAGGGAAAAAACCCCAATCTTGTACCTGATGCGTAGCAAACTGTACAGTATATACATCTTCAGCATTTATTATCCTCCCAGAAGAGCAAACAAAATGAACTTGGCAACACAGAGGGAGGGAAAAAAAAATATACACCCTGTATTGTATTTGCCATGGAGCAAGCAACATGTTTATACACTAGTCTCTATAACTTAATGCTGTGTAACAGCATTGTTTTTTCTTCTCTTTAAATTTACAAAACAAAATATCTATTCAGAAATAATCTAATCATATTGCTCTTCAATACACTTCTGTAGACAAGTAAGACTCGAAGTTAAACTTCAGTAAACTGCAGCGTTTGGGAGCCCACAAATGGCTACAAAACTCCTCCATTCAAGTCCTTGGAAGTATTACCATGTGCTGCTGTTATTCAGGATTATAAAGGTGCTATATATATATCTCCATATATATATATATCTCCCATGTACAGACAACGTGTGGTGGGAAGGCTCGTTGTCATTGTTGCTGAAGCTTAGGAGATGGGTTAACCTCATGTACAGCAGATTCATTTCCATGTTCCATGCATCTTACATTTACTTCATGAAAATGAGAGGACACAAGTAGAAAGAAAAGGAAAACTTTAGTCAAACACTGCTTTAGAAATGCTGTGGCAGAGGCCAATGTCCTTCAGTTATTTAGAAACCACTGAATTTCCCTTTTTATCTTTTCTTTTTTTTTTTAGTCAAAATAAATCTTAGGGCTAGTGTACAAAGTGCAGGACCGACCCACTTGAGGAAGCGACTTTAAAACCGAGTTACAATGGCACCATCCCATTCACCAACTGGACCTTCATCTCTTGAAGGCTGTTCATTATCTTCTTCTGGTGACCAACAAGTGTCACTCCCAGACGCCTCAAATCCCTGTGGGAGAAAGCAGACGTTGGTTCCAGGGACCGCTCAGGCACATGCCACCACGCACATCACACGCCTCACACACCAATACTGCAGCCACTGCCTACCTCTTACCAGGTGGCTCCTAAAGCCAAGTTTAGTTGGCAAGTTTAATTTTCCCCATTAAAAAAATAAATAATGTCTGACAGCATCTCAGAGAGGTGACATGTTTATACCAAGGTCACCTTGCTGGCCAAGGAGAAAAGCCAGATAGCAAGATGTCAGCATCACCTTTGGCCATGGACTCTGCTAGGCATGAAAAGTCCTATTTCCAAGAGAAAAGCCATGTAAGAAAGGCTGTGTTGCAGTTTCCTTTTCTCCTGGGAGAGGCTGGTATTTGATCTTGGATACGAGCAGTGAGGACTGAGGTTAATCCACACTTCCTTCCTCTTCTGACTAGGCAGAGCCAAAGATACACAAACTGCATTCCTAGAGCCAGCTTCTACAGAAAGGTGAATGGCAAAAGCCTTGAGCATGGCCACCACCCTGATGACCCCCTAAAGTCAACAGGAATTGGTAACACAGCACCCTGAAGCTTTGCAAACTTCCTGAAACCCATGCTGGATTTTGTGGGGGCTTTTATGAGGAGGTGAGTTCTACAAGCCAAAGGCATTTGTGTTGAGTCTCTCAACTGGGCTACCGCTACAGTAAAGCTGTAAAATAAGATAGCTCATATGAAATGCAGGATTAGGAAGAAAGATTGTTTTCTCAGAAGCTCAGCCCTCTAAAATTTATGCGTATAGATGAAGGTAATCACCAAGGTCGATATTGATGGTGTGAAAGAGGCACCCCCAGGGGACAGCTTATCGCATTTAAAGTCAAGAATGGGACAAGTTGTCCCCTGCGATACTACAGCAGGACCTTGGGTGATCAGATTCCATGACACATATAAAGCCAGGTAAGGTCATGGGTTATGGCAGCGTATAATTGCAGGGATTTCTTTCTAGGGAAAACATGTTAACAAAGAAACAAGAATAAAGGCCTGGAAGAAACATCAAGATAGGTTAATCTGTGTTTTCAACACAAGACACAAAGACTGTTAGAGAAACTGTTCAACTTAGAGGAGACGTGGCGTTTTGTCTGAAGTCTTCCACCTCCACCACAGAAATACCAGCTCCTCATTTTCTATCTCCAGGCTGGACTGAATACAGGATATTTTCAAAGTACAGCTCTACAACCTTGCCTACACATGCACAAATCCCAGAGCTGCTGACACTCCGTGTGCAAGTCTTTTAGGAGACAGTTCTCCACCAAATGCCAGTGTGACATGACCTCCTTGAACATGTAGGTGCTTTTTGGAAACCATGCTGGCAGGGCTGGCATGTGCAAGGGCTGGAGATCACTGGTGACACCTAGAAGACCAACCATCACCTGAGACATATTGCAAAGCTGGCCTCACAACTGCATGCTGGACTGTAGGTGAACTGTAGCTTACCATCACCTACAGTTGCTCAGACATGTAATGTTGTGTAAGCTACCAGGGATGTGTACCCTTCTCAGCAGCTTCAAGTTCTGGACAGAGGCTCCTGTGCAAATGCAACCAACCATCCACGTTCAAAAACGAAACAGATGAATATTGCTTTGAATAAAAAGCAATCCTAAATGAACATTGGTATGTTAACACATAGATCTGTTGGTTTTCCAAGGATTGTCAAGCTTTTCAGCCTTTTGATTTGGAAAATGCCAGATTTTCTGCTCCAGGCTAAACGCTTCTTTTTATTATCATGCCCTGTTTCTGCGATGCATCTCACCAATGCATAGGGGAAATCCCAACATAAGGAGCATGGAGCAAGGGAGGTCAATGAGACACATCAGTACCACTCTGTACCTGGCAGAGAAAAGGCTGTGGCACCTGCAAAATGTGTCTCTACATTCCCAGAGGGACAGGCTTTCATTTCTGCCTCCACTGAGTTGTGAAACTAGTTCAGCAAGCCATCTTAATAATGAAGGAAAATGTAGTAATGCTATTGTTACATGCAATTTATTTTATGTACACAGCCACAGTTGGAAGTTCACACCAAAGATCAAAAACCCCCAAAAAACAACCCAGTATAGGACCTGATTTTTAAAAGAGCCAACATCCATCTTCCCCCTGCTGAGCGCTGCTCTGCTGGCACTTTTTGAAAAATTCAGCTTCTTTTTTTTTTTTCCTTCCCCCGGTATCTAAAGCATAAGCTGAACTCTTTTGAAAATCCAGCATCACGTATTTCAGAGATGTATCATTTCTGATACTCTTGCATGTTATGCAGAAAAAATTAGCCTGAAACTATGAGAAAGGCATGAACGTCTCGGCGTTTCACTCTGAGCTCCATGACTTCATAAAAAACCTCCCTTTGTGCCACAAAGCTTTCTCCCCTACCCACTCCCTCTCCTCCCATTATAGTATCCCCTTAATTCAACATCCTCAAGGAGCACCTCATTGATTTACAAGAGAAGAAAAAGGAGTTTCTGGTTTCAATCCATTAGCTGCTCACCAGGGAATCCAGTCTTTTTTTTTTTTTTTTTTTTTTTTTTTAATATCAAATCCTCTTAAATATGGAGCCACTGGCCAAAAGTGTGGGTACTTTCGAGACGGGACAAAAACTACAAAAACTACCATGGGGTGTCTTTCACCTCCACGAAGACAAACCGGAAGACAACAGTTCCCGAGCCCAATGCTCAGTATAAAATCAGCACTTTTTTTCAAAAGCCACTTTGTGTGTTGCAAAGACGGCAACAAAACTTTCCAAGAACTGCCTAGAGAATGCAGGAGCTTTAATTCCCACTTTCCAAGGGTGACTTACAGCACACTGCATGCTCCTGCGCATCCGGCACTGAAAGACTTAAAGCAGCGTAAGGCTGAAGCCAATTTTAGGCAAAACTGGGTGTGCAAATCAGATTTTTTTTTAGGAAAAATAAATTAAAAAAATTAAAAAATCAACTTCTGTGCTGAAGGGCTACAAAACAACTGTTTTCAAGTTCCAGTGCAGAGCTGCCTCCCTCATTTTACTGCAGCCAACTGTAATTTCCCTGGGCTCAGCTCTGCCCAGGAGATGGGTATGGGTATCCCTGGGGGCTTTGCAATAGAAATGTGCAACTCTCTGCAAAAAAAAAGAGGCATAACTAAGACCGGGGCAAACAACACTTGCAATCAGGTCCAGGCTGCACTCTGCATGCAAGTGACCCAACCCTGGGAGTCGGGCTGTGTGCACACTGCTGCGGCAGGGGCACAGGCGCTCCTTGAGGCTATGGAGATAGACAACGTGCACACCTGTGCTCTGGGGTCTCCCTGTTTCAAACTACTTTACATTCCCCCCTCCCTCTTCCCCCAGCAAAGAGGCAACTTCTATTCTCCTTTTAGGGAGAAGTCTTCCCCCTCCCACTTTTCCTTCATTCACATAGGGCTGAAAATGGAAGCAGACAGGAACTTGAATCACTTGCCACCACAGTGTAAAGAGGCTGACTAAAGTTGACCAAAACGTCAAGGAAACAACAGGGGAAATTGGTGTCAGCTCATTCCACACAGCCCACGTACAGCTGCACTCGTGCTCCTCCCCTACCGCCACCTTGCGTGTGAGCCGCATGCCAGGGACAACAGGGTATCTCCTTCCCTGCTATATCCTCCATTTGCAAGGGTTGAATTCACGGTCTCCACGTTGTACAAAATGTATTTAAAACATTTTATTTACAAACAGAACTACTTATACACCATGGACCAGTTTGTCAAACACAGTGTAGACTAGGACTGGATCGCCACACAAAACAGAGCCCCCCTCACCAGCTGGTTAAGTCATGCAAGCAAAAGGGACAGGTTCTTGAAAGATCTTTGTGGCTGGCAGCCGTCAACCTACCACAGGTATTGTGTATTTTGTCTCCCATCCGGGACAGATTTCACCACTCCTCTTCACATGGTGTAACTCTACAATTGCCCAAGCAGATTGGGACTACTCACAGAGTTAGTTGTCGGTTTGAATGAGGGGAAAGAAGAACCTCAAAGACCTTCAGAAGACACTAAAGAGAGAGGAATCCCCTTGCTAGGGACTTCTGCGTGAAATGAGGGCTTCAAAAACATAAGTTTTTAAGAGTTCATCTGCTCTGTATTCATTATTCCTGTCCTTCTTGATTTGGAGATGAGAATTGGTTTGTTCAGAAGCAGACACAGTATCACAATCTCAGGACTGAGATTTCAGGTTAAGTATCTAGAGCAGGTGAACTCTTAATCCAATATAACTTTTAATAAATAATTTCTTTTATTTTAGAAGAAAAAAAATTACAATGCAAAGCAACACAGCACATATTATTACAAATATTCAGAGCTCTTCATCTAATAACAAACAACAGGGTGTCCTGAGATTCAGTGAGTACAGGTCTTTCAAAAGGTGGAAGTATGTAGTCCACATGGTTAGTAACTGGTCCAGTCAAGGGTCAGACTGAAACTCATGTCATGGATCTATCTATTCTTGAGTATTGTCCTGGTAAAATTATTCTTGCAGTGGATTGAAAGAGCTCCAGACACACTCAAAAGTCACTAGGTGTTCCACAAGTTTAAAGAGCAGGTCTGGTCCACTGGGAAGGTTGCCTTCAAGTCTGATATCCAGATGGAAAGAGGGGGTGGAGGGTGAGGCTCCACTTTTCACAAGGTGATTCGTCCCTTTGCAAGAATTAGAGCTAAATGTAGAAATCACTCTTTGTTTGAACACATACATTTTCAGGTCTTTGCTTAAGCAAGCAGAGCTCAGGACTTGGGGCGATATTCACCAGTTTGGCTTTTTTAATCTTTTGCTTTCGGAAATTTGTCACTAGCACTACTCTTTTCTGGAATAAAGGCACCAAGCTATCAGTTTGAAAGAAGCAGGGTGGTCATCAGTGAATGCTGGGGAAACATTTTTTAAAAATGCTGAACATCTACCATCTCAACCAGGTCCTGTAAAAAGGCCACAAGCCAGGTGGGTGCCCACAGTCACCAGTCCCACCAGCATCACGGCCAACCCCTCCTACAGCACTAGTAATTATTTTTTTCCAGTAGATTTTAGGAAATATTTATGTTAATCACATTTTTTCCTGCCTTTTCTGGCAAACAGTTCTCCTTTCTCCATCTAATTTCCACATCTTTCTCTGACACAATTTAAATTTGGGGAAGATCATTTTGGGTGGTATTTGAAGGCAACCTCTTAAATTGTAAAGAATGTTGTACCAATGTCATTTGGGGAAAGCAAGCTACTTTCAGATGTTCAGATCATCTTTTTGCCTGATCCCCCCAAGTCCCAGCTCTGGAATATACTGAACATTTGACTCTATTAAAAATGACAAGGAACATTTAACCTGAATTCTCCTTTGCAGAGTACAAAATGTTTTGTTGTTCCCTTTTATGGGGAGAAAAATTGAAAACCTCCAGGAACCCAAAACCCACAATATATTAACCTTTAAAGAATTCTGTTTGTTCTGGTGTTTATTTTCTGGAGAACCCATGAATGTCTCGGCTGAGCCCACCCAGGAGCCATTTTTCTCCCTTACTTTGATGATTTTAGGGGAAATTTGCCAGTTTACATCAGCCTGAGTACACAGTTCAGGTCTTCAACACAGGACACCTTTCCTCTTCAGCCACTTTTTTAACAGCTGAGAATCTGTCTTTTTTGATTTGAGGTTTGGTTTGTTTGTTTCTTTATTTTTTAAATATACCTGAAAGGGATCAGAGGAAGATTTGACTAGCTTTTTTTAGTGAACTTTCCACAGCCTTCCCCAAAAGAGTGGGGTTATGCTTCTTGCTAAGCCACTGCTGCAATACAAAGGTGTGTTGGCTGAGCTGTTCCAGAACCAAGCCCAACTCATGGCCAGGGGAGCTGGAGAGTGAATTTATTGCTGGTATGGATAACTAACTAGATGAAGTTACTGTCAAGTCAAATGCAAGATGGATTAATGAAATGTCTCTTTTCAGCTTAAAAAAACCCAACCTGTAACTCAGAAGCTCCCAAAGCTCCCAGGAATTGGTTCCCCTGCTGCTGTAAAAGCCAAAGAAAGCTGAATCTGAGCAGCTCAGACATGTTGTCTCCACTGAGGCTGGTAAAGGACCAGAGTAGGATGACATCTGTGCTGCCAAGAACATACTGGGACTGGTGGAGGGGGCCTAAGAGGTGGTTTGCTGCTCATGAAGTTCAGAGCATCTCTGACAGCTATCATCTTCATCAAAGACATTCAGACCAACTTGCCTTTCTGGCTAGAACTGGACAGATGAATCATTTCCTGGTTCACTGCCAACTGGAAAAAAACACTGAAGTACTTTTTAGGTAGCCTGAAAAAATTTGGGGGATTTTTTTTTTTTTTTAATTTCTGGAATACCAAAGAATGAATATGAAGCATTTAAAATTTTAAGTCACAGTCTGAAATGTTGCGCTCAAGAACATGGGATGTGAGGAATAGTTTTGTCAGTGGGCCGGGATGCTCAGACTGTGTCAGCACAGATGGATACTGTTTAAAGCTACATGAGTAAGTGAACTTATTCCAACTGACTGTCAAAACGGACCATTAATTTGGGCTCAAACTCAACATTTTCAAAGCATTTCACTTCTGAGTATTTCTTTTATAGTGCTTGAAATGTAATCAAATTCTAAAGATGAACAAACTGGAAGCTTTTTGCAACCTTATTTTCATCTTTGATATGACTAATTCAGCCAAGCAGCACCAAGTCTGTGCTATATTTTAGACAAGCTGCATTTTCTAACAGATCTTCCTCTGGTTTTAAGATTGAGGTGGCAGACTAGAGGGGAATGCTCCAGCATTTTCCTTTTCTCTTAAATTACTGCCTCATCCCATCCCTCCTCTTCTCACTCACCCTCTGGCTATGTCTTTCTGCCACATGGACTCTGACCATCATGGGGATGGACCTTGGCCTCGGTCAATGTCTGTAGATCACCAGTCTAAATGAGGCCCAAGGCCTGGTGTATCTGGGCACTGCCATATCAGGTAAGTGGGTAAAGAATTGTGGAGTCCTCAAAAGCCAAAGTAACTTGGTACATAACTGCAGAACTAGGCTGCGAAACTGCATGTAAGAAGCTTAGACGCCCCAAAAAAAGGATCCAGGTAGAAATCCATGCACCCTGACTTCCTAGACTGTCACCAGAGAGGATTTAATCCCTAGCTAAGGGTTTTCATGTGAATGCCTAAAGATAGACTGGATGACACCAGGTATAAGGGACAAATATTGGCAATGTAAGTGGAGCAAATAAAACTTGAGTGAGAGCAGATAGCTCCTACATGCATGTAATGAAAACCCGAACCCTATGGAGATGTTATCATCCTTCATCACATGCAAAGGATCTCCTACCCTGAATGGTGAGCTCCACAGGAAGCCCTATGGTAGACAGAAGTGCTGCAGTTCTGTGGGCTGTGGGGATTTTTCTTGTTTTATTCCTAATACTCAGCACCGATTCTGTATGTGCCCTGGCAATCTGCATGTGGTTGGAGGAGAGACGACTTTCTCCAAGGCAGCATGGACCATAATCCTTCCCATTCTGCTTTATTGCCTGCAGCAAACTAAGCTCAAACTAACCCAGCTAGAAAGGCAGACTTTGGGGCGAGTTTGAGTAAGTGGCAGGAGGAAAGCACAAGCATAATTACAAGAGCAAGGCAGGCAATTAATGGTGAAGCATAACAAATCAGCAGCCCCAAGGCATTTACAAAGTCATTTGAATGCTGTCACCCCAACTGCAGTCATACCCATACACAAAAACCAAGAGCACGTGCAGAAGGAAGAGTCTCGGCCAGGGACCGTGTGCCCTAGAGCTGTGGGTTTTCTGATGCTCTTCTGTTGGCATCACCTGTACCTACAGCTTATTGCTGTTGATGATGAATACTTTTTTGATGCCTTACTGGGCACTTGGTCATGTCCAGATAAACCATGAAAACAGATAATCTGAAGTGAAGCCAGTGTACCTCAGCAGGGTCTCTAGCTCCTATACATTTACCAGTAGGGTGGGTTTTTCTTTCTCATTAACCTCAAACAATCAACTGCTGCTATGTCGAGAGGATGGCCTGGGTATTATTCAAACTCAAGCATTATTTTCTGTGAGTAAAGGAGCCAAACCACTGGCTGCAATGTGTTGATGGTAAGTTTAACCTTGCCTGCACTTGTTATCACCAACACAGATGATGAAAGAGAAACTGCTGACTGCAAACAAAGAGCAAGGGCTTCCCTTTCTGCAGCACACTTTTGGTTTCTGAATGGTTTGCCTTCCCCCACTCTGCAATTCCAACAAATGAGATGAAAATGATCTGGGCACTACTCACTCTAGGGTCACCTGAGCCACAGCATCCATAGAACTGTATCCGTTCTCCATGAAGATCTCCGTGTATCGGCCCATTTTGATGGCTTCCAGCCACTCACCCACTGACCTGTAGGCACCGCTCCCGACTGGACTGTGCTCTACCAACAGATTTGATACTCTATAGACAAGCAAAAACAGAGAAGCAAACAGAATCAGTACCATGTCCCCAACGCAACTCAGCTACTTGCATTTTTATATGGTAAAGATGATTCTTTTGTTTTCAGGGATTACTGAAGCCCAAACCTTCCCAGTGGGCTTGATATGCAATGTATCAGAGACACCAGTTCACCTGTAACTTCACCCACTTTTGAGTTAGTTCCTGACATTTCTGGTCCTTGCTGCAAGCAGACAGAGGGGGAGAGGACCAGCATCCACCCCTGTTACTTCTTGTCCACAAGCAAGCTCCTCTTCTATCAGGCTCCCCCAGTCACTCTTATTTCAATGTCTTTGGTTCCACTCCTCCCTCTCTGTTTACCTCCTCCTCCTCCTCCTCCTTTAAAGCTCATAATTAACTTAAGACAGCCCAGAGCTGGAAGCAGAGACCCAAATTACATTTCCCAGCAGCGGGCATCGATGGCAGGCTGCTGTTAACACTTCAGGAGCCACTCCCGCAGAGGTGCGTGAGGGTTTTGGATGCGGGCAGCATCCAGCGAGCCCTGCAGAGAGCAGCAATGCTCCAACCACTCTCCAGCCCTGAAACCAGAGGCAGGCTCCCGCTCCAGCACCCACAATTGCTAACTGCTCAGTTATGCCATGCACGGAAGAAGCAATTCAGGCAAATAATAACCCTTCTCCGCAGCAGAAACACCGATACAGTACCTAGCACAAGCGACCTGTGCTGTGTACAGGTCCACCACCCTACTAATGATGTGCAGAGAGCAAAGGGGGCTTGTCCAAGGTCAGCCAGGAAAG
The DNA here is from genome assembly GCA_013399135.1 of Heliornis fulica. Lineage (NCBI taxonomy): Eukaryota > Metazoa > Chordata > Aves > Gruiformes > Heliornithidae > Heliornis > Heliornis fulica. The sequence goes on along the minus strand of VXBZ01011341.1, from coordinate 565,326 downwards.
ACACTAGATTTGTCCTCTGCTTTGTAAACCAGGACATACAGCTAACATAAGCCTTGCATAAAGATTATTACCCACTGGTAAAAAAACCCCAAACCAACCATGTTTTCTGGGTCAGCCTCTGACGGTGAGAATTACACTTTAAAGAATATCAACTGGAAGGAGAGCTAGTGCTGTATTACAGCTCTTCATGGATCTTCATGTATTTTATGATCGCATTAGTATTATTTGTTTATTTAATAGCAATGCTGAAGGGTCCAATAAAATGTGAATACTTGCAGTACCAAGAACATAATGGCTTCCCATAACATTTTATACACATGAGGAATTCAAAACTCCTAAGTAATCATAACAAGAAGTGGATTTTCATCACTAATGTCAGGAGGTACCTACTGATATGCACACGCTGTAATGTAGAGAGTGACTTCCTCCCTTATTTGCATTAATGAGAATTTCCATAAAGAATACATTACATATATTAAAAAATCCTTTACAGCCGCTATATGTTAAAATTATGATTCATTTGGAATTACTATGGCCTGGGCACAGCAATCTGTGACTACAGAGACACAGTCCCAAAGCCTGGCTGTTCAGGTGCTCCAGCTGCACCAAAAAAGCCCCCCACAGCAGCTCTGGAAAGAAGTTTTGGAAGTGCATGGACCTGTTTGTGGAAATAATAATAATAAAAAGCCATTAGCAAAGTGCTCTGCAGCTCAAGGAAATGGTTTGCTGCATATTTTCCTCTTTTTTGGCATAATGGTAAAAGAGTAAAAGAGTTCTCAAACCACCACATAACAGGCCTGCAAAATGACTGTTCTGAACTGGAAATAAAAAAGAAATTCCACATATTTTGTGCTATCATAAACCTTTTCCTGCAGGTTTTCTGGGACTGACATTACATCTAATTGCTAATAAGAGTAATTTCTTCTTCAGGTGGTAAATGATGCATGTAAAATAGCCCAAGGAATCTGATCTATCCTTGTATTTAAAAATTATCAGAGATTTCATGTTTCTTTTCTTCCAGTACACAAGATGCCAGGCATGGGGAGATACCAGCATGTGGATGTGAGGTCCAGGTGCAGAAGGCACATGCAGTTGCACAAGACTCATTCAGAAGGCCTAAGCTCACAATTGTCCACACCACCATCATACCTCATCTTCATTCCTGCCCTAGGAAAATAACATTGTTTGGGGTTTCCCTCCTCTGAGAGGCCCCCTTCCAGTGTTAATTGGGGGAACTCCACTGCCACCAGTGAAGCAGCACTGTTTTATACTCATCACACCTTCATTACCTTGCAAGGGACCGAGTGATTAGCAATGCAGATGGATCAGAAATAATACTTACATGCTTACAGCAAAAATTGAAAAAGTCCAAGATTCCAGTATGGTTGAAACCCCAATAATAAAACTAACTAAAAATATTAATCTCTTTTTCCCCAGGTAAGTGCAGTGTTATATCTAGACTATATTGACCTTACTTGTAGGTAAGGTAGCTACTCACATTCACATTAAATTGCACACCAGCTGCTCTATTCACTTTATGTGGTTTTAGCAAAAGGTTTGTGTACAGCTCTTTGGGAAGCACAGAGATCCTCCTGTGATTACCAAGAGTATCAGAGTCGTGGAGGCAGCTAGCATGCTTGGGAAGAGTTTTGGGAGAATCTGCTTGGACATGTGAGCTTTGCACAACCCAAGAGTTTCCCCAAGAGATGCTATTCATTTGTATTACGAAGATAAAGTCAACAGGCAGATAATTTGAGCATCATTTACTATCTACTTCATGCACTCAAATCTTGTCTTCTCTAACCCTGGGGTAGAACACAGGTAACTTCATCATAGGCCTATAAATGCCGCTAAAACACATGTTTCTGAAAGACAGGCCACAGTAATTTTCTTTGTGGCAGTAACACTGTATTTATAGATTAACTCACCATCCTGCCAGCTTCAACAGAACAAGTTGATCTGGGAAAACTCCCCATGACACAATAAAGCTGGAGGAACATCCACCCACGGACACAAGCAGGCTAAATAAGTGGTTATTCAACCCCATGAGTGGGTATTTAGACAAGGATCTCACTCTGAGAAATGGCTCTGACCCGAGTCTGTACCTGCTCGATGCATTAACCAATGTCTTCAAGCTGCTTGGGTTACGGATGAGCTTGTCCAACATGCTGACAATTTCGTCAAACTTGGGCCTGCTGTTGCGGTCTTTCTGCCAGCAGTCAAGCATGAGCTGGTAGAGAGCAGCAGGGCAGTCCATGGGACTTGGCAGGCGATAGCCTTCCTCCACGGCTTTAATCACCTACAGGAGATAAAACATGAAGCTGATGGGTTGCTTTTCCTCCTCTCACCTTTTTCCCCAAATACAAACTGACTTAAACAGAAAACTCTGGGACCAGCAATACAGTCATGTAAAATCCCACATTCCCCCCAACTCAACTCTGCACACAGGAGGCAAACCCAGTAAAAAAAGCTTCTGTCATTTCCACGGGATGCGTTGAATGACTTAATTTTTGGTTTCTGCAAAATTAATCTAGAAAGCCAAGGCTGCAACCAGGAGATGAGATTGCCAGGCTGCCACTTGTTCAAAGCCCAGCCGAGGTCAGTAGGTTATATACCAGAAAACTCCTGGACCCTACCCTTAGTCCATGAAAAGCAGCCTGTGGGGCTTTCTGGCATCTTCTTGGTGCGCAGTGATTTTGTTTATGCATATCTTGGCTCCTTTTTAAATGAAAAGGCATGTGCTAGACCACAAATTTGTATTACAGTAATAAAAGTCTGACTGTATTTCAAAAGAGACTTTGAATGCTAATTGATGGATGGATTCAAGGCAGAGGCAGAACAACCATCTCATATATCATTCAATACTGTCTGGGTCTAACTGTTTCTTAGTGTGGCCACATTTCTGCCAGGAATTTAAAATGTCAGCCCAAGAGTATGTAAATTAAAACCAGGGGTGGGTTGTTGCACTGATTTCAAATACAAACCATCTATGGTTCTGTATCTAAAACAAGTGGTATGCACATGTGGTGCCTGCCCTCTTGAAAGGCAGAAATTAATAAATGAGGGAAAAACTGAAGAAGCCACTTGCTTTCCCCAGTTCAGGGGCTGATTTACAGCAGGGCTCCAAGCCCAGAAGTTCCCATTTCAAACCATTACAATTTCCAGGAGAACACAGCTTGCACTGCAAGCCACAGGGGTCTGCGCCAGCGCCAGCAGAGTCTCAGCAGCCCATCTTCACACTCTACTCCCAAGACTCCCTGAACAAAAGGAACTGGGAGCAGCTATCTGCTATGTGGAAAACCACAGTGCTTCACTATTGGCCTCCAAGAACTGCCTCAGATGCCATTCATTCTAGGCACCATCTTATGATTTGAAAATATCCTCTGTTTAAAAAGAAGGCTCCATGGTTAGTACAGTAGTTGTTTTCTTGACCTTTAGTCCCTGTAAGAGTGGTACAGAAAGAGACACATCAGGCTGGCACTGCATTTCAGAAATTCAGGACCATGTGGACTGCGTTCAAATTGTCCTCCATCAAAGGGCTTTTTGCCAAATGGAAGGGTCCCAGGAATGAGCCTGGCTGCTGGAGCAGCAGTAGCAGGAACTTCAAATGCCCTAAGAATGTATATAGTAGGGAAGTTGTTAGGCAAGGCTTTCTGACCTTCTCTGAGGTTAGTGGGCACACCTGAAGATCTGGTCTACAAGATATGCAGTCCTATCTAAGTTGCTATCTGTCAGCAGTGGAGCTGCACTCCTCTCTCTATCCAATCCACCATGCTTGCAAGTCAATCTCTACTACGGCCTGGCTCTTGCCTGCAGCATCAAAAACCAGGCCCATCACCCTATTCTGTCTGCACTCTCTGTTCTTCACATCATTCTTTTCAGCTGGTCCCTGGTCCTGAATTCACAGCTACTCTATAAAAAAAAAGCCTCAGTGTGGCATGGCCATGAGAATGTCATTTGCTGTGTCCATGTTTGTATTTATAACAATAATGGATCATCCTCCAGCTGTAGCAGAAAGAAAATAGTAGCAAGATGGGGAGCAGACCATCTGGCACCAGCTCAGAATATCTGAACTACATCTGCAACGGGGTTATACATGTTTGATATTCCTGGCAGTAACATCACAATCAATAGCGTTAACTCAATTTACAGGATGTTGTTTGTTCTAGTGACACAGTGTAAATGGTATCAAAATACTGAGGAGCTAGGAGGCTGAAATACACCACTGCATCTGAAGGTGCCTTGGGCAATAAGAAGAGCAGTAGAATGAAAGAGCAAGGCCCAAGTCACTTGTAGCCTTCACAGTAGTTAGAAAATAACACATTGTCTGTCCCAGTCATTGGTGCATACTGCTTTGTGAGCCCTGAAGAACTGAAATTTGCACCGACAAGGAGGTGTTATTGCCCTAGTTGCTCTTCTGGACAAGCACTACTCACTTATGGACCGGGGTGACTGAACTGGATGTGAGAGGGCAACCTGGGCTAGTCTATTCCAGTAAACCAAAACAACACTTTTAGCTCTGCATTTTTATAAAACCACCAGTCTAAAACTAAAAAGCAACCGCTGCGATCATTGAGCTTAGCAACCTGTGTAACACCAGCCACAAAATTCCTCTTGACAATTCCTGCATCAAAGCCTTAACTTGTGGTCAAGTCAAAATATATTTTTAGAAGACCATCCAGAAACCAGCGTGACTTTAAAACGCAGTTTGTAGCCTTTGCCGTTACAATGCTGCCTGCCCAATGGCACTGCATCTCCTTTAAAGCAATTCATCTCTAACATGGTGGGAAGTGTTTTCTTATTGCTGGCTATGCTTGCAAGTGATGTCTTGTGTGACAGAGTCTGAAACCCTGTGAGCAGAGCCTCTTGGTCCTCTGTGCGAATACCAGTGCTGTGTCTAACACCACTGATCCTTCTACCAACACAAGCAGGGGAGAAAAGTAGAGGACACCTTCAGAAGATGAAGGAGGAAGGCATAAATCACATGAGAAACATGCCACAGCACTGAATGAAGTTTCCTAGGCTACCACCACCCAGGCACTTGCCACCTGCACACAGGCAGAGAGGTAACCCAACCAAAGCCTGAGCAGGAACTGATGCTCATCAACATCTCACCAGTCCTCTGCTTTCTGCTGTTAAAGTAACCAGTCCCCTATCCGCTTCTTCTCAGGCAAGTGTGAAATTCCCCCTGGGCCCCACAGCACATGAGGCATATTTGGGCTTTTTGGAACAGTTCTGCACAGTGTGGATGTTTACAGCATTATGATCCAGACAGGGGACTCCCCCGGCCACTGTACGTTATTTCACTGGCACCAGCCTGGCATATACTGAACAACATCTGTGCTATGCCCGTGCATCAGCATTAAAGATAGTTACAGTGCTCACTGTGACTGAAAAAGCTTGGCTCTCAAGTGCTGCATTCTCTGCACAGGCAGTGGAAGATAGTCTCTGGATTTGATTGAGATAAATCCCTGCGTAGATTCATGCTGCTTTACCAAACTCCCTGCAAAGTGACAGCCTCAGCAACGCAGAAGCAGTGGGGCATTCATGCCAAACAACGTGCTCGTCTCCCTGGCAAGAAGCACAGCACGACTGTCTCAAAGGTACCGCTCGTTTCTCGCCTGGACTTGAAGCGAGATGAGATAGCCACTCAGCATGACAGGTAGTAACAGCCACTGATGGCAAAGGCCCACAGACAAAGCACAGGAGAAACAGAAGGCTGAGCCAGAGCCTTTGCTGCCCATGAAACAGCAGAAAGTCATAGGGACAGGGATGCTGCTCAAAAAAAAAGAGAAAAGGATGAAAGTTTAGGTGTTGTGACCAGCAAAAAACCATGGTGGAGCAAGGACCTGCTTGCTTTGCCCAGTTGGCAGCAGCATCTCTGCAGGGGCCGAGCTGCAGAAATGAAGTAGGAGGGATCAGGAACGACTTCAACTGCCACAGACAGAGGGGTGTGTTTTCTCCACCATCACAGAGCTGCTTTGGGGGCCCCATGTACCTCATGGTGACGTCATGCACTGGCTGCTGTCCTCAGAGGCTCATACATCATGGTTCTCAGATATGTGAAGAAGAAGAATGGTCCTAGTAAATCTGGCAACCCTAGGCTTAAATTAGCCTTAGACAAGGACAGATGTTCATGATGGGCTCTGGGAAGGACATAACCTTGCAGTAGGATCAAGAGACCCTTAAACAGACTGGGATCAGAGCTGTAGTGTCCCCAGGCATCTCCCTGTTTGGCGATGCTTGAGGGGTGGCCTTGAGGTCATCGGCTCAAGGAGGCACAGGAGCAGAGGGACACAACTCGAAGGATGCTGTGCAAACAAACCACGAGAGCTTGCGTTACCAGACTTAACAAGATGTTCACAACAGGAGCAAGACTATGCTCTCGAGATCGGCCATGCAAGGACAATGGAGATGCAGCTCTCTGGACTGATGTCACTAGATCGATTCACCCAGCTTTTTTGCAGGGAAACAAAGCCCTTACCATGACTCTCTTGAGTTTCTGCTTTAGGTGGCAGCAGGGGTCTGAACACACAATTGAAATGCTGCCAGTTATTGGCATCTATTCCCTGGCAGACCTTTGTCATTAAGTAGAGGAGGGACGGGCTCCAGCTCTAACAACATTAGTGAAGCTCCAGCGGTCTGCTGGGGGAAGCAGACTTGCCTCTGTGCAGACACATTTCCCTCTGCACACAGCCTGTTCTGGGCTGCGCTGCAAAAAAAAGGGCATCAAACAGCAGAGTCATTTTTGTCTGGCACGGGGGAGCAGAGACATTTTTACAGCAGCTCTCCTCCTCTTAGCCCCACCTCGCCTCTCTGATTGCAGAAGGAACACTGAGCCCTCAAAGTCCCATCACGCAGCAGCACCTCTCGCACATGCTTACATCTTGGTTTGTCATTTCCCAGTAAGGCCTCTCGCCGTAGGACATCACCTCCCACATCACAATGCCGTAACTCCAGACATCGCTGGCCGATGTGAATTTGCGGAAGGCAATTGCTTCAGGTGCTGTCCATCGGATGGGGATCTTCCCTCCCTAGAAGGAGAATTGAAAAAAAAAACCAAAAAACAATACAAAAATGAGATTGCAGAGGAGGGCACAGAACATGCAAAAGAGGACAAAACAGCACTTCTTAGAGCACTAAGGGATGTTATTTTCTCTCTGGAAAGAGACATCGAATTTTAAAGTAAATCTGTTTGACAGCATGGGGCCCCTTTCCACATTATCTCAGCCCATAAGCATTTGTAGGCTGCCTACTAATTGGCTGTCCTGAAGGTTTGTTGTTTGAATGCTGTTTGAATGCTGGGACATGTATAGGATCAACATCTCAATTATGTTGCACGGGTTGGTAGGGGAATATAGTTCCTCCGTTTCTGAGAGCGAGCGGGGGAGGAACAGACAGCTCTGAAGCCCAGGAAGACTTTGATTTAACGAGGGCTTCATGCAAATTGCTGTAAAAATAATGCCCTTTTTTCCTTTTTTTTTTATTTTTAAGGGGAAAAAAAAAAAAGCGGTCCCAATCCTGCTGAGAGATCTGTGTAGCAGGCACCAAAATCTGTGTGTGCAAAGACCGGCCTGCTTGGCCTCTGCTGTGGGACTGGAAACAATGCCACAGCTGTCAAATCTGCTTTTCTGTTCCCTTTTTCCCTTTCTACCATTTTAGAAATCAAACTTCAGACCAGCATTGAGAAGAAAGAGGGGAGGGAAAGGGGAATGTGGATTAAGGAATACTTTCCTCATTGAATTTAAAGAGTTGTCTCCCTTGATTTATATCAAAAAATATTTTACTGTGAAGTCCCTTCCTCTCAGTGTTGAGCTAAATATTGTAAGGTCTTCCTAAATGCCCTCTAACAGTGTTTGTTGCTGGAAAAAAAGTAGAATTTGGAACACATTTTCAAAGCCAATTTTAAAAAGTCCATTCTTCCAATAATTATTTATTCACAGGCTTATCAGTGCATGCCTTAAGTGAGGGGCCAGCTTCTCTGCAGTGCCAATTAGCACATGGCAGTACATTGGAGCTGCAGCAGGGCTGGCCGAGAGCCCCCCAACCTGCAGGGAGGCTGTGGTCCAGCTGTGCACCAAGTCCCGTCGCGGGGCTGCGACTGCCAAGAGCTGAAAGGCCTTTCCCAGATCTCTGCAGGAACTGGGAACATGACCCAGAGAGCTCCCACCAGCTTAAAACAATACCCTTGGAAAAACACGTTAATAGGACACGTCTAGGAGCACCAGTCACTGCCGTGAACACTGGAGGCTACCTCCAAGGCTGTGCTGCTGAGGAAAGGACCTGTCTCTCCTCTCTCTATGGTGCTGGAGCCATGTGGCCTCATGCTGGGATGGGTGGGCTGATACCCTGGAAGGGTGGATCGAGGTTGGAAAGCGGCAGAGTGCTGAGGCTGGAGCAGCTTTTTCTCAGGCTGCGGGAGATTACCCTCAACACGGTAATGTTCAGGGACACGTGCATCATTTGCAACAGGCATTACACATTTACTAATGTTTTAAAAGAGTCAAACTTTCCAGAAGACCATGGCTTACATCTCTGCATGGGGGCCTAAGCTAAGCACTTCCTCTTCCTCCCTTTCCTCCTCTGCCTTATTTTTGCCACTACAAAGTTACAGGCATTTGCAAAATTCCTCTACTATTAACTGGAAATGCTCAGAAAACCTTTGTGCACAGTTTAGAGGCTCTGGATTGGTAGAAACCTCTTTTCTGGAGAACCTGAACACCAAAATGTGTTAGGGAATAAATTTTTCTTGAACTCCATCAGTTTGGTATCCTCATAACTCACCCTGGTTGTGTATGCTGCTTCAGGGTCATCTTCTAGGACTCTGGAGAGCCCAAAGTCTGACACCTTGCAGACCAAGTTGCTGTTGATTAGGATATTCCTGGCAGCCAGATCTCTGTGTACGTAACCCATGTCAGAAAGGTACTTCATTCCTGACGCGATGCCTCGCAGCATCCCGACCAGCTGAATGACCGTGAACTGCCCATCGTTCTTCTGCAAAGACAGGAGACATTTGACCAGCTGAGTCTCTGCACCCTCCGCGCTGCATGTGCATGAATAAAAATGCAAAGGCAAGTCTCCAGGGAAGAAAACCAGGGAAATTAATAATTCATTACTCTCATGCTCTGACCATGAAGCTTTTCAAATTTTCGCTGTTTGGATTAGGATCTCTAGAGACAAAGCTAAGGAAATGTAGTTCTTTTAGCTGGAGATCAAGGAGTGAGCTATTTCCACTGAAGACTGATATAGAGATTGTGACTGGGAGCGAACACATGTAGTTATATGTATAAAGGCACTGGGGTGGGCTGTGTCTGAAAAGCCAACTGAATGGTGCCACGTTGCATGGAAATCCTACCTTCAAGGGTCTATGTGTGAATATTTGGGGGTAGGGGCTCCTCCCCATGTTACCACACCCTATCTGCCCTTCTCTAGCTCTTACATTTCATGGAAAACCTCTGTCAAGTCTGGGATATGCCAAGATGCAGTGTGGACGTGCTCTTGAAACACATCAAATTTTGCAGGAGGAGTTAATAATTTCCATGCAGCAGACTGACTTCTAAAATAAACATAACATCCTCCAAACTTCTCCGTTTGCATCAATGCATGAACCAGGTCCTTCATGACGCTATATAAATATAGACCAGACAACTGAGCTACTTCTGCCTCCAGACAGCATCAATGGCCAGACCAAGATCTAGCAAACATTTTCATTGATGTTAACCATCTGCAAAGAACCCAAACTTTAACCAAAATCCCCCTGGAAAAATGAATGCAAGTATTACCTTTAAAAATGTATCCAGAGATCCATTCTCCATGTATTCAGTCACTATCATTACTGGTTTGCCTGGGGGGAAAAAAAAAAAAGTGCACGAGTTCGTTAGCAATTTATTTCAATGAACAATAAAGAGGTCTTTTCATAATGCATCTGAATGTGATATACAGTCATGCAACAGTAAACCTACACCAAGACATTGACATTAGATGACAATGTTTTTTTGCCAGAATCTGTGTAGAATTAGGGAAATCAGGGAGGAGGAGATAAGAAAGTAATCCTGTCTTATGGGTGGGGTACCAAGCCCCAGAGCATTTAGATGTCTGAGGAAGAGGTTGCAAGCTGAGCCCAGACTACTTATGCACAACCTTCTCCGTGAACAAGCTGAAATCTTGAAGAGACCAAATGGCACACAGTGACCTCTTTGAACTCTTCCCTACAGCCTCAACACCCTGAAGCAAAGACAGGAGCCCAACAGGAACAGCCAGGATGATCTGAAGTATCTGTCTGTATTCAAGTAAACTCATGTAACTACCCTTAAAAACACATCTGGAAGTAAGAAAAGGAATATTTATGCTGCAAAACAAAAGCAAATTAAGTATGGAATGAGTGCGAGTGGAAATCAAAATAAAAAGTTCTTAACAAAAGACCTGGTCTCCTATTGTTGACAGGAATAATAATGTTTTTCCAAATCCATTTGATTAATTTTTATGCCCGAGTCATTTTAATGGTAATTATATATAGTTTTTGCTCAGTTTTTATATCTAATTTCTCGCTAGCTTGCCACAATGACATAGCAATAATTAATGTGGTGTGCTCCAGCCCTTGTAAATTCAATGAAATCTTATAAGAACATGTAAATTATTTTTTATTTAAATCAATTTCCATTAGCTAGCATGAAGCACAGACAAAAGAGGAGCTGTCAATTATTTGTAAAGTGCATTATAAACGTCTTTCATAGAAATGATCAACGAGAGCCGCCGCGTATCATAACATGTGCATGAAGGTAAATGCTCCTAAAAATCAGCGCATGTTCTACCACTGAGATTGATCTTAATCTTCCCACTTTCCTGTTACCTTAACTATTTGCCTAATTTATTGCTTAATTATCTACATAATAAAGATAATTGTGAACTTGTCAATCAAAACACTCACTGCTGTACAGATACTACACCTTTGCAGTGTGAGGGACCTGTGCTGCTTCAGTTGTTTTGTGTTAATATCACAGCAACTGCCTGAGCTTGAAGCTTGCCAGAAGTATTACTTCTAATATGAGAAATGCACCTCAGGGACTTCAAAAATATCATTGAGTCCCCAACAAAATAATGGGCCCCATCTTCAAGGTTGACAGCTATCTGTCTATGCATAACATGAGCTGCATGCAGGAGGGAGGAGAGATCTCAGGTGACGTTTCTGTAGGATGCAAATATATCAGTGGCTACAAAGGGAAGGAAAATACCAAGCATATCTCATTTTATTAATTTTTTTTAATTTTAAAACACAAAACTCCAACTGTAGCATGGGGTCCCTTATCTCTGATACTTCAAGGCAGTGTTGCAGCAAGACTGATGTTTTGCTACATCACCATCCTGGGAGACCTCCTTCAGACTTCTGTCTTTGGTTGCCATCAGAGAAAACAAGGTTTCTGGCACTTGTGTTTCATTATCTGACTGCTGCAGATTGACAGTAATCGTGGAATAAATTAGGCTCATATCTGAGAGACTGGAAATAAAGCCACAAATAGAGCAATTTTCAGCAAAGCAAATTAAAAGTAAACATCGTCCCCTCTAAAGCACTGATTCTCTGTGTCAGTAGGGCTCCCTCCTGCTAGCATTATGGGACCATAAAATGCGTGTAGATGTCATTCATATCAGTGTACTAATGCAATGTACATTAGTTCATTAGTTAGTGCAACCAAATGGGATGTGAGCAAAACAGTACTGGCATTACCTTTGTAAACCAGAAATAGCTAAGGATTTGTCTGCATGGAGACAGTGAAGATGATTAATCCAAATTAACTAAGGTGTTTGAATGAACTAGATTAGTTAAGTGGTATTAAACCCCTATGTGGATACTCTAATCCAGAATTAAAAATAACCTAAATCAATTTAACTTAATTTACTTCCAAAGTAAATCACGATGCATCAAGGACATCCTACCCTAAAGATCTGAACCTACAATAGGACAAAGACTAAAAGTACTGAAGGGCAAACCAAGTTACACAATACTTTGAGATAGCAGCATAGTTTGGGATTCATAAAGGTTGCTTTGGTCTGTTTAAAAGCTGGGAAGGTGCTCCAGATAGAAAAAATGCTTCAAACAAACATTTACTGAGCTAATGAGGAGCTCAGGGTGCATTCAAACTCCAGTTGCTCCAACTCCAATGTAGAGGCAAAGCACCCAGCATATCCATGGCCTTTGGTGCAGACCACTTTATATAAAAATCAGCTGGCTAGGGATGCACATTCTCTCTAAAAGTGGGATTCCCACCCATTTGCTGCAACCCCAGCAGCTAGAATCAAACCCGTGTCAGCAGGGACATTTATGTAAGTACAATCATCAACTGCTTCCTGCCCAATATGCCACATCCCTGCAGGACAATTTATATATTTAAATAAA
>VXBZ01011341.1:424094-552738 GCA_013399135.1 Heliornis fulica | reverse complement strand
CAAGAAGCAGGGACACCCCCAACTAGATCAGGTTGCTCAGGGCCTCATCCAACCTGGCCTTGAAATTCTCCAGGGATGGGGCATCCACGATTTCTTCAATATTTGAGGAGAAACCTACCTTGGCTATTTTTTTCCTTGTCTTAAATTTTTTAGGAAATGCAATTTCAAGGAAAAATGCAAGTAAAGGCTGTTGATTACAAAATAGCATTGATTTTGAGTAGGCTCTAAGGATCTGAACAGGACAAACAGCTAGTGTCTCTGCACCTTCTCTAATGCAGCTCTGAAAAGGAACAGATGCTGCCCCTGATGAATGAAGAAGGGTACCAGAAGTGCCGGCTAAGCTCTGACATTACCAATCATGAAGACAACATTCATACTTTTGAGGCTGGTGCTCCTTCAGCAGGCAAAAACTCCCTGAAACACTTAAAATGTGTCTTAAAGGAGTAGTTGTTTTAAACAAATGTCTTTTATGCAAATAAGACAGCTCTTCTAAGGCTTTAAAATGGGAAAGCAACATCACTTCTGTGCTTTTCCCACAGCCTCAGTACCAAGAGCCAGAGAGGCCTGGGCCGGGCACGTTCAGTTGTGCCATCCCTTCCTCTGCCTTTATCACATATTACTTTATGTGCATTAATTAGAAGAAACAGGCTGGGAGAGTTATGGAAGGTTATTTTGCTAACTGAGCAGTTGTATCTCCTGTGATAGGATGTGTTTTGCCACCCATTTCACATCTTCCCCAAGCCCTCAATCCTTCTCATAATCTACATGCCAGCACCAGGGGCAACTACTACCATGGGCATCAGTGGCAGATCCCAAAAGGAGCTTGTCTTAATCATGGTTTTACGCAGTCCTGTCATCTTCAGCTACACTCCTTTTCTTCTTCCCTGCTTCTGGAAAGCAGAACTTCAGTTATCCTCTGTCCTTGCTCACATCCCATGTGAGTGATGTGATCACAAGGCTCAGCACTACCCTCCTGTGGGCTTCGATTCATTGGCTTCTCAAAGTACGATGGCTGGAAATTATCACAGGTTGTGGTGGTTTATGTTTGGGATTTTTTTTCTGGACTCTTGGTAGCAAAATCCTCCCTTTTCTCCTGCCAGGGAAATGGCTTCCAACTTCTTGGCATATTTTCGCTCACCCTGGAGCTCATGTGGTTTCAAAAGTAAAGAAATAAAGGCAAAAATAAGCAGCAATCTTGCTTGAAAAACTTACTGGATGGTTTGGTGTTGCTGTGTTCAGAATGCTCTTGCATTTTGCAGGCCATAGGTGCTGCTGAACATCTTGCAAGTCAGAAGTCAGGCAGCATACCATAGCTTACTGCTGTCTCCATCACCAACCCACTCCCTGAGGCTGGCCGGGAATATCATCTTCCATTTTTGTCTCAATTTTGTGCCTTTGGAGGGTTTTTTCCACTTAGCCCATGTGTCATGCCTAGGTGAAGCAGGGTTTGCAGCAGGAATTAGCTTCTTTGATGACATAATCTGTACATTCTAGCTGGAAGAAAGCTGAAATCCTTTGGGCACAAACTCCCTTTACAATATTGGGGAACCTGGTCCTGGATGGACCTACAAAATGTGACATTTCAGGTGAGGGATGTTCACCATTTTTGGAGAAATTATGAAAGGCATAGGCAAAATGCAAATTACCCAAGTCTTCCTCCCCTTACCAACTCCCCCATCAGCCAGAGGTCAAGGACAGCGGTTCACAGCAACTTGCACCTACTTTTTGTGACGACACCTTCAAGGTGGATGATGTTGGGGTGGTCAAACTGCCCCATGATGCTTGCTTCTCCCAAGAAATCTCGCCTCTGCTTCTCTGTGTAGCCCACCTTCAGGGTTTTGATAGCCACGGGAAACTCACGCTTTCCCTGCAGCTTCAGCCGCCCGCTGCAGACTTCCCCAAATTCACCTTCAGAGAAAAATCAGAAAGAACAGCATCACATGTTGAAAGAATGCATAGTGCACATCCACCTACAGCATATAGTCCAGCCCCTATAAAAGTCTGGTCAAAAGCACGCAGGGCTGCCCCACATTCATGGATGTGGAAAGCTGAACATCAGTGAACATCATCTCAAATAGCCAGTGCACTAAAATCCAAGTAATTCATAAGCACAAGAAAAAATGTACTTTTTCTGCATTTAAAGAGTTATGCTCTGTATTCCATCAGGATTTTTCCTCATTTAATGTTTTTGTCTACTAAATGAAAGAGTCCTGTCACATCCTATATCATCGCCCTGCATAGGCAGCTGTAAAACACGAGCCACTTGCTTCTTAACCTTCCTTTGGTAAGTTAAATAGATGGAATGATGTTAGCCTTTCACAGCAACATATACTTTTATAGACTATAAACCCTTTCCGATTTTATGACTGCCTTTTTAAAAAAGTAACCCAAATGGATTTTCTTTTCTCTTTTTTTTTTTTTTCCCTGGTAAACAGTAAATTACTACCTCCAAAACCACAATAAAAGAGGACAGAAAATATTCCTAAGGTTGGATGAAAGTCCAAACAAACAGCTAACTGGAAAGAAAATGGGAGATTTTTATTTTTTTTAAGCAAGAAAGTTAAATGCTTTGTACTTTGATTTGTGTTCTTTTTCCTCTCCCAGGTGACTTCTTATTAATTTTTACTTCATGACTGACCTTAATGGTGGATGAAAAAGGTTAAAATGGTGAAAGGAACCTGAAAATTAAGTGACTCATTTCCCTTAGCATCCATCGAAGTAACTCAGGTTGATCCAAACATGACCATTTTCTTCCATTTTCAGTTCAGTCCCTGAATTTCAAAACTTCAGCTGGACCATGCTCCCCATCACTTGCAGGATACCTAACAGCACAAACATTTCACGTCCCTTCCCAGCTCTCTTGTGTTAAGAAAGCCAGCCTCCCACACTACTCAGTCATGAAATGCACTTCCGTACCAGCTCCGATAACTCTTTCAATGGTTATGCATGAAGCTTCAATTTCCTTGGCAAACTCGTGGACAGCTTGATTAGGGTCCTCATAGGTGTGGGGGTCAATGTAGGTCCTTACTCCAGGCAGCTTAACTGCAAACACAAATTCAGAGGGTTAACGGCACATGGCACAACAGAAGATGGCCAATACTAGACTCTTACACTCTGTTTTGATGAGAAAACACCACAGCAGGGAAACCTATTTCTATGGGAAAAATGAATAGTATGCTTGGAAAATTATGTTTAGTTTATATGTGACCCACACACAGCTTTATCATGTTTAAAAAAAGCAGGTGATAGCGCTCTGCTGGAATGATGTGCAGCTAAAAAACCCTCTCAGTCCTGCATAACCAGCTGGTCTGGGGTCTGGTGCAAAAGGGTCCCTTTCTGGCTCTGTGAAGGGTGTGCCAGGAGGAAACGTACAAAAGCAAAATGTTAAGGGAACAACTTGCCAAGTGAGTTGGATATATGCAGGTTGATGGAGAGCTGCAATAAATTATGCCCTACCAGTCACATATTATCTTATCAATCAGTCACATCATTTCAGACAGAGTTACTTAGGTTTAAATGAACTGAATATTTGCCTGTGGGTTGCACCAATATAATCAATAACAGGCATAATCTCCGGGACTTGAGAAGGAAAAAAAAATATTTTCATTATCTATATTATAAGTTTGTTTTGACAATCATTAAGGCTACTCACATGCAGAAACACTCATCAGTCTAATAAGACAGCTACATTACGCTGTGGCTCTTAATTGATTTGCTTCCTGATGCCTTCATTACATAACACTAATGGAAATTTGACTTTCACTCAAGACACATTTGCCTTTTCCACCCCAAAAGGCACCTCACAGTTAACCAACCCCAGATCTCACAGCACTTGATGAAGGAAGATGTACAGATATACTTTCTAGCACCATCACAGAGGGTTTTTTTTTTATATAAGGGCATTAACATGGCATTTCCTGACGTTTCTAAAGAGCAAGAAGTAGCCATTATTCCTTACATCTCTGCAGAGGCATCCAAGCAAAGAGCTCTGAGTCTGGTCCTCACGGCTGGCTGGGGAACAGCAAGGGTTTCAAACAGGTACTGTGGACTGATATGTCCAGACCTCAATAATGTACAGCTGTTATGTGCTGGCCAGGCAAAATTAGTAGAACTTTGGATCACACATCAAAGTCACAGGAACAGAACAAAATGTCTTGCTGGAGAGATCTGCTGCAAACATACTGCTGTGAATAGCTGAGCACATATAACTGAACACATTCAGTTCATCACAGGGCAGATGAGGATTTACTGAGTAGCAGAATAAACGATTCTTTTGTGAAGTACCAGCAAAACCAGATTAAACAAAACCAATCAAAACCCAACAAAATGAAACAACAAAACCTTTCACATTACCAAAGAGAACCAAAACCACACGTATACACATTTGATCTTTACTCACTGTGGCCGTTATGAAAATGCATCTTTTCTTCTTCTGGATCTTGCTTGGCCTTACTATAGCCACATCGCCTGGAAAAAAAAACAACAAACCAGAAGAGTGGTTTTGTCTCTGGTATGGCAGAATCCCGCTCTTTACTTCAAATCACATAAAGCATGAAAACCCAAAGCAGCAACGAATCCACCCTCTCTAGTGGCTTTATTGCTGCTGTCCCAGATTTAGCTCATCAAACTACTTGCAATTTCCCTAACGGGACTCAGGGCCCAAGGCCCACTGATTTTCAATTGGACTTGTGTTTCCAAATCCCACAGAAGTTTTGGAACAACTCCACTCTACCATACATCTAATTCAGCTATTATTAAGAAGAAAAAGAGCAAGAACAGGAAGGACGATGGAAGGGGAATGAGATGAAACATCAGAATAGCAGAAGCAAGGTCTCCTGTACTGCAGAGCTTTTGCAGGCACCATGTTGTATGCAACTCATGCTGCCCTTCCTCCACTGGGCATCTGCACAGAGCTTTGACACTTTAGAAAAAAGCCTTGTGTAAACATCAACACCTTATACATATGCAAAATCATGGCTTAAAAAAAAATAAACCCTGTTGCTTCATTGTCTTCAAGGGTCTCCAGTGTACTCCTGGCTCTGAAGGGGTTTCCTGCCCATCTGACTTAAAGCAGGGGAGCTACCATTCATGCAATCCCCTCTGCCCAGCAGCAATACACATGAAGAAAAGCATGCAGTCACTACCTGACCTATCTTGCTCCCACGTTAGCAATGGACAGTGCAGGATGCTACCAAATCCTACCATGGGGCTGCAACCACAGTGATATGAGAGTCTTATCTCCTCGAGGACAACCTGCTATTATTCTTTGGCAGCTTTTTCCTGACTCATCCCTAATTCTTCTTGCTGGTTCTCTAGTGAATTTTTCTACAAGCATTAGCTTTAACTGGCTGCTTTGGTGGCATTTCTGATACCTGCTCCACTGAGACAACCATGTAGGAAGCCACAGGGTAACTGCACAGGCAAGGAGAACAGCTATATACACTCATACATAAACATTTAAAAATAAAGGATGAAGTATGCATGATGCACATATACGTTCCAGTCTTTCCAATGACCTGATATTATAGTTGGGTACAGGATCTGGATCATCCTTAAAGCAAACTGCATGGACATGAGACAGAAGGACACTGCTTGGTAAAGTGAAAAACCTGCAACTGACATCTGCAAGTACACAAGGGGAACTTGCTGGCACACCTCAAACAAAGCCTCAGGCTACCAAGAAGCCACTTAAAGGTGAAACACTTGTGAGTCTTCCCTTCCACGTCCCATGATCTTTGAGACAGGGAGATGCAAGCACTCCAGCACCACTCACAGCAAGGAGAAGCATACGATTAGCAGAAACAAAACTGCAATTAGGAGTCGTCAGTAACAGGCATCTGCTTGAAACATGCCCTCAGCATGAAGTCCTATTACAGGGAACTGCTGTCTGCCGGGATGCAAGGGGCCAAGCAGCCTTTTGGCTATAGGATTTTGGCACCAGATTTGTGAAATGATCACGATTACAAACAAAAGCCCAAGCACGACGGGATGCAGGCTTTGCTGCTGAGCTGGCCTCAGCAGAGCTGGGCACTGAAGAGTTTAGGAGAGGAGAAGCAACATGAGCTCCTGGGTTTCCTCCAGGAAAGGGGAGCAGGCACACAAGCTTACCTCGGGGAGGAGGAGAGACATGTGCCAAGGGTAGAGGAAGAAAAAGTAGACCACAAAGGTTGTACAAGTGCAGGGGGTTGAATCCAGACAAGGTGCAGAAGACAAGGGGCAAGGCTGACAAGCAGTCTGGGGCACAGGCAAGGAGATAAACAGGTCATATTTGATAAACAGCCAGGCTATCCATGCAGGGAGTGATTTAAGCAGCAGCAACCAAGGGAGGAAGCTGATGGGCAGTCCAGGGGCTCAGGCAAGGAGATAAACAGGTCACATCTGATAAACAGCCAGACTATCCATGCAGGGCATGATCTCAGCAGCAGTGACCAAGCTGAGACCATCATACTCGGAATGCAAAACCCACAAGAGTGGCTACAAGGTGCCTGGAGACACGGCTCAGTTATCCATGTTTTGGTGCTCATCACTCTGCTCTGGCAGCAGCAGTGTCATTGCCTGAGATGGTGTCCTGGCTAATTACCTCAAAGACTAAGCACAAGGTGTACACAGAGACCCTGGGAGGAAGGGTCATTTCAGAGTGAGTTTTGGTGTTCACAATCCCTGGGTGAAAATGTATTATTCTTCTTCATTATACTGCCTCCCCCTTTATGTATATAAACTAGAGACAAGAGTATTAGTATCAATTCCCATTTCTGGCAACCCTAATTTTTCTTCTGCACATTGCCAAAAGTTATATCAGTTTTCCACAAAAGTAATTTTCTGGGTTGAGGTGTGTAACTCAATTTTCCTCTTAAAAATACACAAATGTTTCAACTCACCCTTCTACCAAATGCACATGTACTAGATTTCTCTTGCTCACCTCTTAGAGCAAACACCTCATCTCTTCCTCAAGCCTGGAGTACTTCACCTATGTATAAGCTTTTCTAATATTATCCTTTTGATACCTGCGTCTTCTGATTTTTCAGCCATAAAGAGGGATGAGAGAGAAATGGGGAACATGCCATCACTTGTGTCCATCAATCCAAGCACACCTTGATGCACAACAGTCCTCGCTTTTCTGTGCAGGGACACAAAGGGCCAATACAAACCGGTTGGCTCCTCTCTTAATCTGCGTAATGCACACCACATCACATTAGCAGATGGAATCAGACTCTGGGGACCCCCAGAGCATCGTTAAAACAAGCCTCAACAAGACACACCAAAGTGAAATGGCAGTGAGCAGACTGCAACTATCAAGCAACAGTTGGGTGTCACTAAGAGCTTGCTGCAAAACCTGCCTATTGCAATCACTTGTGCCCTTTGCACATTCACTTTCTTAAGCTACCCATAGAAACAAGCCATGGACATGCTGACTGGAGCTTTCCTTTCTTGACCTTCACATGCTTTAAATAACACACACAAGCAGTGTTTTCTCCTTTCTTTCCCAAATAAATCCCACAAAGATCTGTTATTTCAGGTTAACAGCCCTGATTTACTATATGGAACTTACTGGCAGATAAAAGTATCTAAATATTGTGGCTTGCAATATATTTTGGGGGAAGAAAAAGCTCCCACTTGCTTGTTAAATAATCCATTCCTGCATGGCATTTGCTCTTAATATTTATTGGAATAGCTGCAAGTCAAAAGCCTCCAGATGGAAGACTCACTCTCTAGTTTATTGTCATTGTACAAACCACAGATTTCCTATATCTTTTCTACATCACGTACAGCAAAAGCATAAAGATCCTGATGCCCTGTTCCATCTCCCACTGAGCTGGAGACACTCAGACAAAGAGTTAACATAATTTAGTAGCACACCTGAATCTCAACTCATTTGCTCCTGTTGTGGATTTGTCCCAGTTTTTGTATCTAGAAAGCAGATGTCTTCCTTGCACAGCTCTGTGTTTTTCAATAAAAGTATCAGAGGAAAAAAAAGGGAGACTTTAAATATTCTCAAGGCATCATGTCTTATTTAAAAACTACTTGCAGATTGGCAGGCAGCTCATAAAATATTTATGGGGCAGATTATAAAAGTGAAGTTGTAAAATGATCCCTATATAGGTTTATAAAATATAAAATGGACAGGTAGAAAGATGAAGAATCCAGCTGGGAAACCAATGCCCACTGCCTCACATGGCAGAAGCCCATTCACGGAGAAAATTCCTTCAAGAACAGAGGCGTGAAGATGCTTGCTCTCCCTGGACCGATGGAGATACTCTGCATCTGAACCTGTGCTTCAGGGTGCCCTTGCTGGGTGGTATGTGCCCCCCTGGCCAACTGAGACATCCTCAAAAGCCACACAATGCCCAAGGGAAGGAGTTTCCACCTCTCTAGTGGAGGTCATCACTCTCATCCAGGCAGAACACAGTCAAGGGACTGCGGAGCTGTACCTTGGATATCAAAGACCTGGACAGTGATGTGGGAGAGTCTTTATATGCTGTTTTTACAGGCATAGGCCAAAGCATTTCAGCACACAGACAAAGCTTTACTGGAAATACACATGGGACAACATTTAGGCACTCCCGATAAGGAAAAGGACCTCACCTTGCTAGGTTCAGCCAGTACCATTGAATGGCTTGTGCCCTGAAGCAGCACGTAATCTCCCATTCCAGTCTTGCAGAGATTTACACATGTGTTTAATCTCTTAAATAGGAGACAAATGAACTCTGTATGCTTCCCTAAACAGAGACAAAATGCCACTTGCTTTTCAGAGGTGAGACCTTCACTCAGGGGCACTTCTTTTTCAATAAATCAACTTTGAGGAATGCATCCAACCCATCCTGAGCTGTCATTTTACAGGAGGTTTGTAAGGACCACAAGTTTGTTGTTTACAAGGGTTTAGTGCTTATTTCAGACTACTTATTCCAACATGTTAAAGCAATAAGGCTGCACACATGTTGCGGGGCAGGATCACGTTCCACCCAGAGGAATAAGCAAACATGGATCTGTCTAGCTGGCCAAGATCCTGTCGCCTCAGATCATGTGCAGAGACAATAACTTGTTCAGCAAATAGATTTATCCAGGATAAACAACCCTGATTCTGAGAGCCAGGGGTGAAAGTCCACCTCTAGTGATGTTGGTCCAGTTCACCATTTGTCTTTGCTGCTGGAAATCCTAGAATATATTCAGGATCATAAAAACAGGGAATACTTAAGGGACCAGTGTAAAAAACCCAGTTTTTTACATGGGAAGTTGTTTCCCATTTTTCTGCTCACTTTCCTCCTGCTTTATTGATGTCTGTAGTTAGCTACTTCCATTGCACTGGACCAAACTTTCACCTAGAGTAAACTTAGGAGCAACTCATGCAGGCTGGGATTCTGACTCATTCAACTCTTCTACCCACTCTCAAAGTCCATCAGTTTGGAGAGCAGGATCAAAAGAGCAGTAAAGTATCTCAAGGTGACAAGCTAAGGCCTTCAGATCAGTTTGAAGCTATGTGAATTGGCCCTAATTCGTCATTGGCCTATGACGACTGGCCCTAAGGGAACCCGGGCAGGTTCCCTTCATAAGGGCTGCAGGCTCATCATCTTCTCAGCTGATTTCCCAGCCGCTACTGCACCCCTCCAAATGGTGCAACCCTGCCTTTGACCTCAGATTAACTTGGATGCCTTACAAAGGAAGTTTCACATTTGCAGCAGTGGTATTTTTAGCCTTTAGCCTTTCCCCTGCCTTCGCACTGAATGACTCCCTGCTTTCCTAAGCTACCGCCAGAACAATTAAAAACAATTTAAACAAGACACCATTTCCCCTCTTGCAGGAAGCTCCCTCTGAAGTGATCTCCATAAATCTCTCTAAAGAGGTTGTTGTGCCTTGCCATAGCACAGCCAACAGCATCTGTGCCTTGAATTCCCTTTTCCCATTGCCCCCCTCCCAGCTTGCCGCCATATCAGTCTCTCTGCAGCCTAGGAGGAAATTTGCAAAGGGGGTTTTCCAGGTCAGCCAAGTTTTCCCTACACACATCTCTTCTTTGTAGCCACCCAGTCCATTCCCAGACTCCTCCGAGAAGTTTTTTCTGTTGCTACCACTCTCTGTTTGGGGGCCTTCATAAGGACATCTGAAGCATGACTCCCATGGAAGGACTGCTTGTGCACTGGTGGCACAGGCATGTCAGACAACAGAATTATCAGGAGGTTTTCTTTTAGCACAATCACTGCCTGGCTTGCAAGAATGACCTTATGTCCCAAAAGATTTTGCTGCCAAACATTTTGAGATGAGCAGCCTTGCTTTGCTTGCTAACACTGTTCTTAAGCACTTAAAAGTCATAAAAAAAAACTTTAGGGCCATCTTCCAGCAAACACAGTGGAAGAGTTTCACACCTCTCACCCAGCTATGCTTCAAAACCTTCTTGGTTTAACAATACACGTGGGATGTCTCAGTGCTCCCATGGTCTCAAGCAGCTATCTGGTGGGGATGGGGATTTCACGAGTCTCTAGGAGGTTTAGGAAGGTCTCTGTCTGCACAAATTACAGCCAATTCAGAAACATAAGGCACATTCCCTTCAGGGAGCAACTCGACTCATGTCCAGTCGAACCAACACACATTAAAGTCACCCTTCCTTTGATCAGGCAGAAAAGAGGGAGGAGTACAAGAGAGCAGAAACTGGTGAGACGGCCCAGATGGTGGCAGAATGGGGCAGCATGCAGCATGGACACGAGTTCTTGACACCTGCAGAGATATGTCCAACGCTGCTGGAGCATATCACTGGCAAATAGCATCATGTCATTGTCCTGTATGTCACACATTGACATGTATGTCAATGACATACAGTTAATTTCACTGACATGCACACTACATGCCACTAAATACCTTTCCAGTCCTGCCTGCCCCTTGTCTCCTTTCTGGGGGTAAAATATCTCCCCTGGTCCCATTTGATGACAAGAAGTAGAATTTGATGAAGTGTCCAGCATATATGATTATGACACATGACACCGCTGCGGTGTCTGGATCTATCACAGTGTAACACAGAGGGTTGTTGTTTAGTTTTTTTTTCCCTGGGACCCCCTGCTTTTGCTGGAGACACAAGCTGCTTTGGGTCATGCGATTTCTAATTGTTGAGATAGACAAGCCAGGTGCAGGGTACAGATGAGAAAGCAATTTCCAAGCCAATACAAGAAAGGGAGGGAGAGGCAGACTGTGCACAGAAAACATGGAGGGAGGACACGAAATAGGAGCCAGCACAGGTGGGAACACTGACCATGTTAGGCTCGGATAGGCAACAGCACGCAGAGAAGAAGCCCACCCACAGCCATGATCGCAGCAACTGAAAAGCAAACAAAAAGGCCCAGGATAAGGAATAATCTCACCGCCCTGGCAAGGTGCAAAATACATTTGCAACATTTTTATATGCACTTCTTCCTTTCTCTGCAATTATTATTTGGACCTTAACACCCTGGGCTGCAAGAATTTCACGGCATGTGCTACCGTTATGGAAAAATGCCTTGGGTAGCGAGTATATACCTCGGTCCTGCAAAGCAGTTAACCATGTGCTTCCCGTACTTGAGTACCACCATTAATAGGGCCACCCATGTGCTTAAACTTAAGCACCTGCCTCGGAGCAGGCAAAGTGACTTTCCACAAGCACGTGTATGGTACACTTTCAGTCTCCTTTAAAGATAAAAAAAGTACTGGATGAGTGTGAGCCCCGCTTTTGTAGACCCTTCTCCAGGTACTCAACTCACAGCCCTTTCTGGGTCTCCCTGTATAAATGAAGCTTTGTGCACACGTTACGTATCTGCAGAAGCAGGACCCTGTAAGTCATGTAAGAGATTTCAGCCTAAAAAACCTAAAAATATGGTGAGCTGAAAGGCACTGCTTGTGTCCACAGCTTGCTTTTGAAGGCTGCTGAGCCATTACTCTAGTCTAATCAAAGTATGGATTCGCGCCTGGCATCAGTTTGCAACCCGAGGCTGGCTGCACCTCAGAAATTGCCCTTTATCCTTGTCAGAGAACTTGCATGGACAATGTTTCTGTTACCAAATCTATTCAGGTAATTCATCCTGAAAAAGAACATAATGCAGAAGAAACAACAGGAAGAACTTCAGTACGATATACAAGCAGGAACCCAGTGGTGCAGACATACTCCGGTTAAAGTCAGCTGAAGATCTCACTCATCATTTCTCCTCAAATCACCAAAACATGTTGTCCTTGAAAAAAAATTGTGTCCATCAGATTTTTATAAAGTATAACTTACAATGCCTAAACACATTAAAATTGCCTATTTAGACAAAATTAACATTCTCCAACAGCACCACCTTAAATTATAATGCAAAATAATTACAGGCATGCAATGATTTACAGAATTATATACTGGATTATGTGCACACTTAAATTAAAACTGGTGAAGAATGTCTCTCTAAGCTCCTTCTGCATCAGCAAAACAACTTGCTAACATTTCTAAACAGTGATGCCAATATTTTTTTACTATAATTGACAATATTTTATATTTTCATAATGTCCCAGCTTCTGCATTCGTATGGGAGCCGCTCAGCCTTCACTAAACCTCTCCATTGATCCAAGTTAACACTGGAAGTATAAAACCCAAAAGCACACAAATGGAACCCAAGCATTATAATATTTTGAATCAATTCTGTCATTTTCAGGGTTTAACTTCATAAGATTTGAGTGCAAGGACTACAGAATATCCTTGTGGCTGTGGTAGCTAGGAGACTCTTTCCTACCAGGTATGAAAAGTCAAGGTTTTTTGAAACCACAGTTCAATTAACCTGAAAAGTGACAACATCCTTAATAAGAGCTTGTTGTTTTCTTAAAGAAAACTCCTTGAGCACCTTATCAGCAACTGGGCTGCTCAGAGACCTACACCGAATGCAGAGCGCTTCAGATCTCACTTGCTTCCTTATGGGTAGGAAAAAAAAATACTGAAGTGCAAGGGAAATGTACCTTACTCCTGCACACCTGTCACATAACACTTAGCACTCAGGGACAAAATACTCTGAGGTGTAACTATAGGGGAAATCTAAAGATCTTAGGAACAAACTAAACTGGATCAGCAGGCAATAAAATTCACTTTACAGTCCCAGGAGCTCTTGGATAGGCAAGTGAATGGGCTACTTGGCCTGAACAGTTAGGACAAAGGAAGATTTATTACTACTTGTGTTAGAAGGATGGCTTGATTTGTCAGATAAAGCTGACCTGCACTGGGGACAGTCAGAGTTGAACTAAGCATTGTATACATTAAACTTATCTGCAAAGTCTCCTCCAGTCTCCCTGAATCAACCAGACTATGACAAGAGCTTGTGGGAGCTGCCCTGGGCTCCAGTGCATGGTCAGAAGCCCCTACAATCTGCTGCAGGTTAACAGATGACACATCTACATAACAGCAAAGGTTACTGACGAAACGCCTGTGGTGTTAAATCCCCTTTTCTGGGAAAGGACGAAGCACTGAGGCGGCAACATCTCCAAAAGCCAAGCTGGCTTGAAACAAGGTATGACTTCTGCTTCAGGCCCTGGCTTGAAGGAAAGGGCTGCAATGGCACCTCCTGAACCTCTGTGGCCTGCTGGCATTGCCCTGCTTCTTGGGTAGACCAACTCTACTGCTTCAAATTATCTTGGGCACATAAAGCTCCTCAAGCTCTAGCAAAGGTGACCCTGGAAACGCCTATGTGATTTGCAAGCCCAACTGTCCAGAGAGCAAATTTTAATGAACCTGTGCTAGAAGGACTTATCAACACTTGGCATTGTTTCAAACCCTGTGCTACATGCTTTGTTAATGAAATGTATATATATAATGGGCCCAAACAACTGTGCCTGCAATCAATGTAATTAATTTACCACAAGTCTGCAGATGATCCAGAGAGCATTCAGAATTAAACTACGTTTCTAGTGGCTAGACAGATCTCAGAGAGGCTCTGCCATATATAGGTGCAGCTTTTAAGAGTTATAAGTTGAAGACTTGGAAGTCATGATAAATGAAAGCCTCGTTTGTTGCTTTTAATAAGCTGCTCTAATGGGATGCTCTTCAAATGCTTGCAATTAGAGACTGAAATATTTGTGGGTGCCTGTGAAAATTCTTCTAGTCCTTCACACAGCCTTCAGTGATGGCAATGATCGCTTCCTGCATCTCAAGGTCAGGAGGCCAGCACTGCATCTAGTGCCCCATGAGTCAACATGCTTGCTTCAAACATCAGAGCAGCATTACACACCGGGCTGTGTAATCTGAGCTGCTAGGAATATATTCCTACTTCGCCTACAACTCTATGAATGTTTAAGGAGTCACCTCATTTTCCTGCTGAGCTATACCTAGTCTACATGTTAAAGCATGTCTTTGAGCTGTTCAAGAATAACTGAGAATGTGGAAGCCCAAGCAGGTGAGATCTGTGCAATCACTGTGGGGAAAGAGAATAATGCTTCCAGGGAAAGGAGCTGTGCTCGGCAAGACCTCTGGTATTACACTTTGCTATGTCTATTTCTAGCACCCAAAACAAGTGAACAATCCACATCTTCAGAAGTGCAGATGGATGACAGTCTGATTTTCTCCAGGAGCCTGGAGCTACTACCACTGAAGTCAGGCTTAATTTTCAGCTTGAAGGACAGCCCAGTTCTCAAAGTGTAAAGGGAACTTGCACAAGGCCATTGAACGCATCATCTGAATGAAGGCAAGGAGCTTTTGTCACGGCAGCTACACTGCATTTCTCCTGCTCAAAGCTTCTTACACCAGCTGCTTATCTGTTGATCATGGCTCTCCTGCCCCATTCCCCTGGCTGCTGTCAGAGTAACTCACAAGTGATGCTTTTGAGGGCAATGCCTCGTGGGTTTGGAGCTTAATTACAGATTTGGTCAACTCCTACCTTCTGTCTGGGCCAAAGCCATTGGAAGGCAGAGTAGGTTAGGTCCTTAAACACTCCTCGGAACTGCAGCAGCTCAGACTGGATTGCTGAGCCTGCACAGAAGTATTAACCCAAAAAAGTGTTTGGAATGAAAACAAAAAAAAAAGTGTTGGAGCAATCAAATTTGCCAAGCTGACCTCGGCAGGATGCTGGAGATGGGGACCGCAGGCAGCAGACATCCACACCGCCCCACAATGTGCAGAAGGGTGCGCCGGAGCACCTTTTTCCAGACAGGGATCCTGTGTACCAATGTCACTAATGGTCCTCTCTGGGAAAACGTATTGCCAAAGAACAAAGAGGCTGTCAACATGACAGAAGTAGTAAAAGCCTTGACCCGAACACGCAGCAGGACCAGACCCTGCCTGCTCCTGGTGGATTGGAATTTTGATTTGGCAGAGCAATGGATTCTCCAGCAATATCCTTCCTCTTGTCAGGCAAATTGTGGGGAATATTTGGCAGTAGGCAGCATCATAAAGTGGCTATAAATCACAGAGACAATGTCCTGTAGGAAGAGGGAAGAGCAGGCAAGAACGCAGAGATAAAAATCCTTTAAAAAGTAACAACTAACAATAATTGTGACTCACACTGGAAAAATTCTCTCTATGAAAAGCATTATCTACAAACTGCCTCCTGTTTCCCATAGACATATTGAAAAAGCAAACTATTTTAAGTCCTGACACATCTTGGAAAATAGGATGAGGGGGATGTTGTGGAAAAATTAATTGACCTTCCAGATCACGGAAGGTTGCAAATGCTGGCTAGGATGTACACCACAATCCTTTCACCCTCTCTACTCTCTGAAAGTCACTTTTTAACAAGATGCACATATTTGTGTCCAGAAAGTAGCCCTCTGCCACCGCAGGGGCTGATATTTAAAAGTCTAAATCAGCTAAGGTCAAGGATGGATACTCTGGTGCCAAAGTCTCTAATTGCCAATGCCCAGGTGGCAAGATTTGTCTTTGCTCTGTCTTCTGAAGGCTATCTCCTTGACAGAGAGACACTTTCTATATGTGCATGACACAGGGCGAGGGGCAGTTTTTTGTTGCTTCCAATCTATTTTATTCTTAAATTCTATAAAAAGCTCCCTCCCCCTCTTTGTAAGATCACTTGAGATGGAAAGGTCATCCACAAGGGGTAGCTGGCGATAAGTGCAGATACACAGTATACCTCGTAGTTATTTTGAGCAACTTTTGCAAGCATGCACAGAATTGACCTAATAGCATGCCCATTTTACTCTGTAAAAGCCCACACCTTCATTTAATGCTACAAAGCTCAAACGCTTGAGGGACTGGAGAGAGCAGCAGTCCCTTAACTCTCATCCTAAGACCCCATCAGTTCTGCAAACAGGGCTTGATTTGAAGGACAAAAGATGGGGAACTGTTCTGGAGTGGTGAGTCTCCTCCTCCAGCTGATCCAAACCTGGCTGCCTACCTAGTTTGTAGGAAGAAGGTGGCTGATGCCACGACAACTCTAGCTTGTTATTGCTCCTTGTGAGACAGAGCACAAAAAGATCTTTGTGACTGACAAAGCTTGGCATAGAAAGTAAAATGGAAATTTATAATGATTTTAGATTAATATATACTTTAACCAGGAACAACGATGCCAAACAGCATCTAATTCAAGCATTGCTAGGGAAACAAAATGTATAGCCTTGATCTATCTGTAAAATGTATTGGGCTTTTGAGAACAACACATAATCCTAACAAAACAAAGATAATAACAACTCCGTGTTCTTTAATTCACTACTTGTAGCTGGTTTAATAATAGATTTTCAATCCACTTCCCTCTTTTTTTTTTTTCTGAGACAACTACAGTCTGATTTAGTGAATCTCTTTGATTTGTAATCTTTATCATTATATTATTAATATGCCCTTGATGCAAAGAGCAGGATAACTTAAAAAAAAAATGATCAGCTATTTTGCTTGGCACTTATGACCTTGATCAGAGGACACATTATTTACAGGAAGAGTTTTCT
This sequence comes from Heliornis fulica, assembly GCA_013399135.1. Taxonomy (NCBI): domain Eukaryota; kingdom Metazoa; phylum Chordata; class Aves; order Gruiformes; family Heliornithidae; genus Heliornis; species Heliornis fulica. The sequence continues at coordinate 535,881 of VXBZ01011341.1, read as the reverse complement.
GGAGCATCTGCAAGTAAGTAAGCTCTGAAATGCAGCTTAATTGTTTAGGGGAAAGCACATTTAGTTTCAAATTCCCAGGAACCTCAAGCTTCAGACACAAAGTGTGTTTCCACAGATGGACACTGGCATGTGGAAATGCCACCGTGACCACTGTTCAGCTGACCTTTGGTTTAGGGCCAGCTGCCAACGGGAAATGCCAAGCTGTTACCTACATTCATTCAAAAGAAGTGAGAAAAGTGCAGAGATACTTGAAAGCAAAAAAAAAAGGGGAAGAAGAAAACTTCTGCCTCTGGGAGCCTAGTGGAAAATAAAATACCTGCAGAGCCCAGCAAATGCTTAAGTCCTACATCTGGAAAACTATTTTCTGAGCTGGTGAGAGCTGAACAACATCCTCTTCTCACTGTAGGGCTGCTCTCAAGCCCCTGCTCACTTCAGACTGGCACTTGGGAGGACAGGAACAAAGAGATATACCACACAGCATCCTAAGGAGGAATATCCTAATTCTAAGGTGCCCAGGACCTCCCAGGAAGCCTGGGAGCAGTAGAGAACCAGCAACAAGGAGCCTGTTTGGAGGAGCTGGCCAGGCTATGTCCTCAGTGTTGAAGAGCAAGAGGGTTTTTCTCCTTAGCTTTGCTGCTGGGCAGTTCCTGCTCTCCTACATTAGCAGAAAAGGTAGAGCCTGGGCTTTGCATAGTTTGCTTGATGTGGAAAGCAATGGTGATTCCAACTGGAGCAACTTCTGGAGTTCAAAATGTCTGTTTTTCTAAAATCAAGTACAGGAAGGAATTAGGAAAGGAAATGAAATTTAAAGCCCTGGAACCAGACACTGGAACAACATAACCACTCCAAAGATACAGGAAAGTATCTTCCAGAAACAGGTTAACAGCTTCAGAAAGGGACTATCCCATGACTTGGAATGCATTCATCATCCCTGCAGTTTCACAGCAGGAGAGTCACTCCATGAATTGTCTTGAAATCATATCCAAGGCAAAGCAGCGTGACACATTTCTGTGGCATCTCGGCTTTGCTTTGTTTAATTTCAAATTGGCTGTCAGCTTTCTGGGCTTCTGGGGTTTATTTTTCTGTTCTCATGAGTCACTCAATGCACTAGGTGGGCTTTAAAATTCATAGGACCTCAAAGAAGGCCAAGAAGCTCTGGTGGTTTTGAAGCCAATTGTCTAAGGATGGACCAAGCCTTGGCGATGGAGGCTTCTCCAACACGTCCATCTGAGGGACTGGGTTCTTCCCAGTTTAGGTGAAGGCTTGAAAAGATAAAACTGGGCCAAGAGCCCTGTGCCTCCCCCTTCACATTGATCCAGTGTGGCACCACGAAGAAGCTTCTGAGAACCCGCAACTGCCCCAGGGTCCAGAGAGAGGTGTGAGTACAAGGTAGGAGGATTAAAGCAGCAGCAGATGTGTACGATAAACCTCTGCAACTGCTTGCTAAGACCAGGGAGCAAAAAGGAGACCTGCAAGGGCATGTCCTCCCCAAAGGGGTCCAAAGCACTTTCCAGTGACTGTGGGAAGAGCAAGAGCTGCTGGTTGCCACACAGCTGTGATTCCTTGTGGAGGGATATAGGTGCTTCCACCTGCAATTCATTTCCCAGACTCCTCCTTGCAGAGATGCCAGGTTACATCCAGTTTCCCTATGGCCACACAAGCGTTCTCCTGTTTGCATCAATGCAAGCATGCATCCAGGCTGGGGAGCCTAAGGTCCACATCCCCCTGCTCTGTTCGAGGAGGGATTTGATTCAAAACCTCCAGCCCTTAAGGAGAGACTTGAACTGCTGCCTACAGTGGTCAGAGCCAAGCCTTTTTGGCTACAGTTTTCTTGTAGCCCCTGGTGTGAATGGCCTGCAGCCATTCATTCCCCCGTGGCGCTTCATGCTTCTTGTGCAGACAGGAGCATTTACTTTCCCATTTTTAAGCCCAACAAGTCACTCTAAGCAGACAACAGGAGCTCAAACAGCTGAGCTGGAAGAGATTGTCAGTCTCTGACCGTGTGTGGAGACAAGTCTGGCAGCACACTTACCTTTTAAGACAGGAAAAAACTGTGTCCTTCCATGGATGCCTTATGCCTGGGGACAGAGCTGCTCAGCCTGGCTGGATTTCACCCCACTGCGTGCACAGACTGATACCCTACCTCCTCCAGGAAAAAAAGACCCCCAGCCAGTATGTGCAGTATCAGTGCAGTTCTCTGAGTATCTTGTAACTACTCTTAACAAATACAATACCCTGACATTTACAGCCACCTTGCTAGACCCGAGCTGAAGGCAGACCAGTATCTTGAAATCAACAGTGGGCTGATGGGTACATTGGAAGGATAAATGTTTACTTTGCAATGAAAACAGGTTCAGCCTTATCAATAAATACATTATTTTACATGAAGGATGCTGTGTCATTTGACTACTGCCATTTAAAAAAAAAGTGTACTAATACATGTGTAGTATATAAAAGAAGCACCTTGTGTGCTGGCTGCTGCACCATTTTAGTGCCACAGTACAAACTGATCCTGATACAAGCCTGATTTTCCCCCAATACCACAATCCCTTGTTCACCAACTAGTTCAATCAACTTCCATTAGAGCTGTCAAAGGTGGCATAGCCCAGGCTTTCATCACTTGCCTATGTTTAAGCACATGAGAAGTCAGAGAGATTGCTTGATGGTTTGAAGCTGAGTGTCTCCCTCAGCTCCCGTTCCATGGGGACAGTTCTCTGTATAATTTACTAGTGTGTGGGCAACACATTAGTGTCCTACACATGAAAAATGAAATCCAGACCTGACCAAAACTTGGGGCATTTGATCATTCAGTTGGGTTTCTCCTCTTTTTCTTTAAAAGTGTTTTCTTGAATACAAGACTCCTCTGTGAGCTAAGCCCACTGTGAGCTCTGAGTGCAAATATAAGGGTTTCAGGTTTTTTACCACTAATAACATGTTCTGTTTACTTTTAAAGGAATGTGAAAACACTCCTGTGAGGATCGCATCGAATAATCAGAGCCAGTCTATACAGAGATGAAATTCATTGGGAAGTGAACTACATCTGTGAGCGAGCCTTTGCCATTCCTGCCTGTCCAAACAGATCAATCAGCCCACCCTCGTGCTGTTTTACAGCGCTACCGCTTGACAGCTTTGTTCACATGCTGCTTTCGCCTAAATCGTGCTAATCAGCTGGTCAGATAAAAGTTACTGTAAAAGTTGGAGAAGTATAAATACACAGCTTCTTCTCTTACCTTCCACTGAGAAGGAAACCGATAACAACAGCCAGCAGAATGACTCCCACTGTTACAGACACAACAATTATAGGAATCTGGCTCTGGTCGCTGGATGCAGCTACTGCTGAGATGAGAAACAGAAAATGGAGATTAAGGTTAAAATGATAGTCAGCACTCACATGAGTCTTTCTAGTGAGGCTGCCAGTCAGGTTTCAAGCCTTACCAGTTTGTTTCTTCTTTTACAGTTTGTTTTCCCCCTTTACTGTCTGTTTCTAGTTTGGAAAGGAAATGGGTGGAAAGAAACCAGAAACACATGCAATACCAAGCCAAAACCCCAACAAAAATTGCATCTCATCACCGAATTCACAAACCAAATTGCTGCAGAATGCAGCCTTTGAGTTTGCAATCTCAAGTTTGTCTTCCTGGGTTAGCTGCATTAAAATCATACAGATCAGACGTGAAAGCCCAACAGGTTCCCATTTGCAGAGAGAAAGTTTATGTAACGTTCTTGCTAAGAGACATAAGAAAGATCTCCAAGACAAACAGCATTACCTGCACTTAGAAATGACAAACAGTTGAAAACAAACTCCTTGTGGCATCAATACCTTATGGTCAGAGGGATTTGCTAAGACACATACTCATGGTTGCTCTGTTTTTTTCTGGACAAGGGACATGGAGCACTCCCAGCCCATGCCTTGTAAAGAGCCTTCCTGCCAAAATGCAGGAGTCCTGGGATTAAGTTGCCATCAGAAAGGTCAGGAAAGCTGTTTGAGAACTGGGCTTTGCCACAGGTTAAGAACAGGTGAGCAAACTCCTCCAGCCTGTAAAATGGAAATGCTAACACCACTTGTATCTTGTTTATCTGTTTTGCACTGCAGGGAAGGAACCATCTCTCCTGACCAGGAGTTTGCATTAGGATTCCCCAAGCAGAAACCAAAGCCCCCTCACCCTGTGCTCACTACTGCCAGCTTATTTAGCTGCATAAATTTAACCACTCCAGGGTACAAATCTGGCTTCCTCCCTGCAAAACCAGCTCCTCTGTAAAAATGCTGCTGCTGTGCAGGGAAAAAAAACTCATTATAGCTCCTACCCTTGTGCCAGCCCCAGGTGAAGCTCCTTCCACTCTGGGAAGCACCAGGAATTGATTGTGCACTCAAGAAGCCTTTAACTAAATGATTGAAGTAAAAGGGGGTCCTTAGCATAGGATTAATTTTATGGAGGCTATAAAATAACTGAATATAGTCCCATATTAATTGTTAAAAGAAACACGAAAAAGTATGGCATTTAACACTGATCTGCAATGAGTTTCAAGCAGCTCTTTGTATGGGAGCTCTGCAGTGCTCAACGGCAAGCACTGTGGACCTGCTATAGTGATGTAAATGATTTCAGAAGGATTGGGTGCAATACCTTAAATATTTAATGTTAACTGCTCCAAACCTGTGCCATCAGGCAGAGATTTTATTAGCCTCACGAATTTATGGAAGCTCCTTAAGATGATGTTTTATTGCTTTCTTGACAAAATAATTAAAAAGAAAAACATTTAAAGGAGAACATTAAGCCATGACCAGTGGTTTTTTGCACAGCTCAAGGGATGGGGAAATGAGATAAAACCTGCTGTGATCTATGGCAGCTAAAAAACCTGAAATTACAAGCCCAGCTAGGACATTGCTGCTGTTTAAAACCAGGGGTAGACCTGCATCACCCCTCTTCAACTTGGTGACATGTTCACACTCCTACTCAGCTGGAATAGCTCAGCAATCCAGCATAAAACCCATCTTTTGTCAAGGTTACTTTTATCAGAGCTAGACAAACTTGGTGGCATTTGGAAAGGAGGACAGCACAGAGTGGATAACACAGTAACAGCTTCCACCCAATTAAAAAACTCCTACTGAAAAATGCAGCCATGGCTGCATCACAGAGCTCTGTAGAACTGCATATAGAGGCAGCGGTACGTAACCCCCCCACTCCCCAGTAATTTAGAAATAGAGATAAGTCCAAAACAAGCTACACCTTCCTGCTCCCCTCCCACCTCCGCTGCCCCACCATTGCATTTCTCAGGCTGTTGTGCCATATTTCCTCCAAGTGTATTACAAATAACTTTACAGAAACCTTGTGAACTGGAAACAAAACCTGTCAATCAATCCAAATGATTTTGGAGACTGTTTTTGGTTCTCACAACAGCCACTGAAAGGTTTTTATTTGTGTCTCAATCAAAATAATATGCTTTGGCTCTAACAAGGGACTCAGATCTGAACTTGAAAGTAGCAGTGAGATTTCAATCTGCGCTTGCTTTCAGATTCTCTGGGATGTGCATAGAAGCAGTGGGAGTCTGGTCACACTCCTGGCACAAATACTGGATTTATATAGGGCCTTGGAAAAAAAATATAAATCACTTTTAAAAGTTTTTTAAATCACATTTTTAAATGTCAAATGGAGATGCATTTTGCAAGATACTGAGGCTTACAGTGCATTTGAATTCCACCAAGTGTTTAAACATCTGGTTAAGTCCTGCTTCAGCCAGAGCTCAAGTCCAACAGAGTAGCTCCTAGCTCCCAAATTGTGGACCATCTAGTAGGTATTACTCTGACTACACCAGCAGTTCCATAGTATCAGAGAAGTACCTACTCATCTGCCTTTAAAATGCTAAAAAGACTGGGGTGCAGATATGACTAAATGACTCAAAGGACTTAACAGTGTTTAAAGATATCACCATGTGATGTCCTCAAAACCCCTGAATAACGCAGATACTTACATGACTGGCTTTATGGAAGTGCCATTATTTTTGGACAGGATCGTACACGCCAATGGAACTGGATCAAATTTCATGTATTACTTATTAATGGTCTGGAACACTGTTACTCAGATGACTCTAAACTAGAAACTTTCCAACTGCAAGCAAAATTTCTTTCATATAATGTAGAGTAATTTTTGGCATAACGTGATTTTGTTGCTACTTATAGGGCACGATTAATGGTTAATATAATAAGAAATACATTTAATAGACCATTCTCATTGCATTAATGTTTGCATTATGATGCAATTTGCACTGTATTAGTCCAGTCACTGGCTCCACAGCTAAATCTGCACATGTATAATGAATCCTTTAAAATCTATTATAGCTTCAAAGGTAGCATGCATTGAAAAGACAACTTGGCATCCTCTTCTCAAAGATGATGAATTTTAAATGAACTGGAGTAACTCTAATCAAAGTATCGATGAATTTGAATTTCCAAGCAAAACACAGAAAAAAAAGTCTCTTTCCCACAGGAATGAGTGGGGTATTTCCACCACAAAATTTCTCTTCCATGCAACAACAGTTTAAAAAAATAATAATAAGTGACAGTTGTACAAACTGAAATAGATGGAACATATTTTATGGGGGAAAAAGATTATCTTTGACACCTCTACAAAAATTTGGTAATCAGGGCAAAAAGAAATTCCCCACGGCTGTGCCTGACCACAAGGGAAACAGCAGCTGAGCCTCTGTATGCCTTGTGAGTTTGCCCTGCCGCAGAATCTTCTTCAGAATCCAGACCTGGATGATCAGTTTCATAATATATATATACACACACATTTTTAAACCCCACAAATATGTAACAGGCCAAGCAAAAATCCTATGCCTGCAGAGCACATTTTTCCCTTTTCCGATCACAAGTCAAATTCCCTTCCTTCAGGCAGTAGCATTGGCAGCCAACAGAAACCATCTTTCAATTTGACAGAACTTACACTAAAAGGTGCTAATGCTGTTTCAATTCCTGCACTTTTAGAGAGGCACCATTTCAGGGCTTTTTCCCCTACATGCAGATATTTAAGAGAGCTCAGCATCCTCTGAAGACAGTCATTAAGAGATGTGGAGGTACAGGTCTCATCGCCCCTGCCCGTCCTCAAAGGAGAGCCTTTGACATCTCTTGCATCAGCTCTCGTAAATACAGGATTTTTCTAAGCAGGGAACACTATGCATTTCTGGAGCCTGAAGACATCCTGACTTCAGCTCCCACCTCACTGTGTGAGTCAAGGAAGCAAGGATAGATGTGGAAGCAAGGACAGATGTGTTAGCCTGCCAGGTGCACGGTCATGATGTGCCTGATGTTTCCAAAGTCAAGGGAGAAGGCCAGGACAAGGAAGAGCTCTCTGCTAAGGTAATCGACTCGTTTCTGGAAAGCATTCCAAAGAGTATAGGCTCACAGTAATTAAAAAGGACTTACACACTGGGCTGGTTTCAAACTCAAATCTTCGGCTGAAACCACCATAGCCGGCAGCTGTCCGGGCTTGGATCTGGAAGACGTACACTGAGCCTGGTTTCAAGCCATCTGCCGTAATCGTTGTCTCCTTGGATTTGATGATGGTGTAGCTCATCTCCTGGTCCTTTTCCCACCCCACCCCAAAAAACACAAAGTTCAAACACAAATAGAGCCTCTCAGCAAAGACAGACTCACAACAAACCCCCAGCAGCATTACAAAGGATGATAAGCATACTTTTTGGGGGATCTCTTCCTCAACACCATACACGCCCCTCATTTCCTGGAAAGGCCCTTTCTGCAGTACATAATGTAAGATCTGATTTTTCTCTTTCATGATCAGTGACTCTAGGAGCTACGTAACAGAACAGAGGGACTTTCCACCCAAAAATGACAATGGGGGGACCCAAATATCACCTGCAATAGGAGCAGCTTTCCATTGCACAGGTTGTACAGAGATCAGTCCCAAGGGAGGGGGAAGAGGAAAAAAGTCTCATCACCTTAGAAAGTAATTTTACTTTATACCTGAACAATTTCCTAGTAATGCAAATTAGACCTTGGGAAGGGAATAATAAACCAAAACTCCAGGAAAATACCTAATTTTGCAGTTCTTCTGAAGTGATCAGTTTCTAATGTGAAAGAGTTGTAGTTCTTTGATTAAAATTTCACTCAAATGCTTCGTAATTACTCTCAGAATTATTTACTATAACACATAATCTAGAGAAGAGCTCATAAATTAAGGTCTACGAACTTGGAAACTCTTTTTTATTCACCATATCCTATCAGATCCATATTAATATGAGATAAACAGCAGTTCTTAGTAATTCCCTATGAGAATTTCTGCATAGGTCTTAGGATCTGAACTGAATTTTTTTATTCTTTTTAATTTAATGGGCAACTTTCCATAGACAGTAATATGCCTGGATAAAGCCCTAGGAATCTCCAAATGCAAGATTACAGACTTTCTTCTTGAAGGTTGTAACCACACAAGACTGTTTTGGAGAAATATGTGTCTGTGTAGATATATATAGACATCTAGATATAGGTATATGTTCTTTTTTATTTTATTTCTTTTTTCCTTGTTAAGAAGTGATTTCTCTTCAAGGAATGCAATCTGACAAAACTTAATTTTCCGTAACATTTTATATAGCTCACTCTCATCCCTTGGAAATGCATACTGTGAGTTTACTTCGTAAACAAGGGACTGAAAACTGAGAGAATATAAATGACAGGAGTGACAAACAAGAAGGATTAAGGATGACATCCCAGATCTAGCTCAATGGCTGGTTAAAAAGCAGTAAGTGAATATTAGGTCACATATCTGCATGCATGTCAGCCCTATTAGGTTTTCCATACACTATTGGCTTCTGCAAACAACTAAACACTTTAGCTTTCCTATGGAAAACAATAAGCTTCACTATTTGTCTGAAAGAAACAAATCAAGACAGCATAAACCGGGACTGGCGGTGGTTACCTCCCTGTGAAGGGCTTGCACTTGAAGAACTATTTACTGAAATGATTTGAGACTAGTTCTGGATCAGGAATACACTGCATCATCCCCTCCCCAACTGGTTTGAAAACAAACTATGTAAAACGAACACACAGATGGATTGCTTTGCTTTAATGATTTGCTCGTTATCAAGATTTCTAGAGGCTAATCTTCCCAGACCACTCCACTTTAAGGATTTGATGCACTGCAATGGTCATTCCAAAAACTTAATAAAATAATCAGTAATGGATTTTTTTCCAGCAATAGCATATACTGATTCTTGTTTTGTCCTTTGATCTTTTTGAAAACCTCAGCCTTATTTAAGCAGCTCACATATCTTGTGCTCTTGTACAATCACCCTCATCTGCAAAAAATAATGTTGATTTTATCCTAATACAGAAGATTTCTGATATTCTTCCCCCTTTTTACATGGGCTGCTTGAGCAGGTGTCTCCCATGGTCAGAGAAAGGAGGGAGGAGGACCCCATCCTGGTCCACGTTCAGCAGTTCCAACTGATCTTTTAAAGATCTGACCCAGTTGGGTCAGATTTCTATTTTAAAGAAGATCTTTAAAATAGAAATTCAACCTCCCAAAAAAAGTGAATTGTGACTCACTTTCATTTCCCTCTTGTTTTCAGGTAGAAAGCCTGACTGATTCAGAAAAGAGAAAAAAAGAAAAAAAAACCAACTTATAATTTCAGGTAAGGGAAAAAACTGCTATTCAGCCAACCCTTGCCAACCTGATACTTGGAAATCTAAGATTTCAAAAGATCTAAGGCTACATCACTCAAAAGATGCTATTTAGACAAAGTGAATTTGTTAGTTTCAACTTTTCATTTATTTCACAGGAAGAGAAGTTGCCATTTGAAGTGAAGACTAGAGGAGGCAAATTTTTTAGAAAGAGAGAGCATTTTCCAATAGATTGAGAGGAAGAGCTGGAAAACCCAGGGAAGCTTTTAAGCCAGGATGCCCTTCTTCATGTCAGAGCAGATATGACCTCTCTGCAAAAACCTTTCTCCTCTCCTTACAAAATCAAGTGAGTAACTGAAACACCAAAGGCAAGGGTTAGCCTGATGTTTCCAGGAGGAGACTGCCACTCCATCCTCAACCCCTCCTATTTTTAACAAATGAGCAGGCTCCATCTTAATGTGATAAGGCCGGAGAGGAATCTGACACGCAGATTTAATGTATTTGTTCAAGAGAAGTGGCACACTAATGGAAAACAACACCCTCATTTCAAGTCTTCCTAATCATTTACTGCAAAATCAATCTGACATTGATTTATGCATAAAATCACTCCATTCCCTTCCATGACTCAAATAATTATAACTAAAAGAATAGGACAGTAAAGAGAAGGTACTTGGGATGCTCAGCAATCAGTTGTCACACCTTTTCAAAATATTTGATTTCATATTCCAGGATGATGCCGTTGGGTCGATCTGGCTCCTGCCAGGAAAGGGAGATGCTATTTTTAGTTATCTTTCCTTTTTTCACACTACTGACTGGAGAAGGTGCTGCAAGACAGGAGAAAAACAGAACAGACAAAAACCAGGGTTAGTGAGATGATCTGTCCCCGCTGAAGTCAAACTCATCAGCGCATCCTCAGACCCAAGGTGATCCTTAGCTACTGCAGATCAGTGGGGTCTGTTTCACCTTGGAGGTATTTACCCATTTTTAACAACTGGACTCACACAAATTTTCATCAGCTGAGGATCTGACCAGTATCACCCACCTGAGCAAAGTATCATCCATCAGCAGTTTGTCTTTTGGAACATATTTCAAGCACATCAACCCCAGACCTTGCCTTTTCAAATGTGTCAGGGGCTACATTATCAGAATTATGTATTGATAACACATTGCTTTCTTTCAGGCTGCCTTGAAGGTATACATTTTTCAGAAGACCTTAGAATACGTGAGCTCCTTAAATATTTATTTTTTGGCTTGTGCAGCAGTTAAAGTCTAAGAATCTTTCAGTCCCCTCCCTCCAGAAGCAAGGAACAGGGTAGCAAGGCCATTACAACCTTTATAATTTAATGGCTCTCCATAAATATCACTGGGGTGTTACAGCTTGCAGCAATACTAATTCCTTCCAAATGGCAACTGTAAAGATTTTAATGGCAATCATGGTTTGGAAGTTCATGGTGTGCTTGGGGAAGCCACACCATAAAAGCAGCTATACCAGCTCTGTTTCTTATTTTAAGATGCAGCCTTTAAAGGTTTATCTGCCCTTTGCAACACATATGTGAATTGCAAACAGGCTCGATCCTTTGTGTTCAGTCCAATGTTTGCAGACACCTTCTCAGGTTGTGATAGTTACAACTCCTGCCAGCTGCCTAGCAAAAGTTGCTATGGCCAATGAAACCCTAATGCCCCAGGTACTTCATGCCAGAGATCACGAAACACCATTCAATGAAAAGGGAATGGGAGAAATTCATAGTCTGCAATTTACACTGCCAAGAGCAGCTTCTCCAGAGGAAAAACCAGCCCACACCTGACTGAGGACCTTCAACTCACCCTCACGACAGAGCAGCTCTCATCAAGGATTACAGGAGGGCTGGAAAAATCCATGGGAAAGACCTCTGTAACCTTATGGGGAATGGAGTGCAAAGAGCAGAGGCAAATGGCCACATTTTATCTTCCAAAATGTATCTGGAACTATAAAAAAACCCCCAGACCTAAAAACTTCTCCTATATGCAGGGCTAGCTAATTATCATAATACTAAAAAACCCTAAACCCTCGTTAAGTGAATTAAAGACAACAAATTAAATTTGACAGGTCTGATCTTAAGCCAAAAAGAATAAGGGAAGAGCTCCAAACAATTATCCCTGGACTGAAGGCTAGCAGCAAGCCTTTTCTTTTAAAGCAAGCTCCCGCATCTCAGCTTCTTTCCAGCCCCAGCTTTTCTCACCCCTGTTTACTAATGTCTCTACCACTTGGATCCTAGAGGATCCAGATAGGTGTTGGCCATTTCCCTGTTGCTTTCTGCTGGAGAGCTGGCATCGAGCTGCAGAGACAACATGCTTTTCAGATGTGCATCTACCACCATGCTCACAACTGCTCCACTAAATTTAGTAAATACCACCTTGATTTGAGTTATGATCAGATTATTTATGTAGGCACCGCACCATCATCACCAACAATTTTTCATCCGGAAAAGTCACCTTTCCTTTGGCTGATGTCCTCCACATTTTTTTCGGCTATGTGTAGGTGACTAACAACCCAGATTCAAACTGCTAATCTGGTATAGGACCTTTGATTAGTTCATGCAGGCACTAAACATGTCGTGCATGCCTGTGCACAGCAATATGAGTTGTGCATGTGAGATACTGTCTGTGCATGTATGTATGGTCAGATATATTAACCCACGAAGTCACAGGGAGTAGGGAACTCCACTAAAATAGCACGAACTTCCCTTCTAATGCAAAGGGAGCTGCACGGTTTCCAGAGGCACTGGAAAAAAAGTCTCACTGTGGGATGGTAGTGCCAAATAACAGATGATTCTACAAACTTACTTAAAGAGAACATATGGATCACTTCTTATCATGAACCACTCAGATTATATATATATATAAATTTCATATCTATCAAGTGTGTGTGTGTGTATATATATATATAGGGGATGGAGGCAGCAAAGCAGTCAGAAAAAGGCACCTGTGTCTCCCTGGGACTCTTCTCCAATGCTTTCAGATCTCTGCAATACCTATCTCAGGCTTGCAGAGCTGGCAGTAGAGGTCTGGCAGGATGGAGAAAATCAGAGAAGAGCATTAAACTTTTAAAATGGCCTATTAGCAAAAACAAACTTGAGAAGTGAGGTGAGGGGAGACCTCAGACCTCCTTGATATTGAATGCCTCTCAGGAAGGCAAAAACCATGAAATTCTCAATGTAAAATGGCCTGACCAAATAATGGACTTTTCATCCGCTTTACTAAGGTTTCCTGAAGTGCTTATAGGACTGAGGCTCACAAGTGCTTTAAAAACAAGAGAATCATGCAAGCACTCCTCAAGTCTGCCATAAAATCCTTCCGTTAGGTTCCCGGAAATTTAGCTCTCCTTCACGTGCATCAGCAAAGTACAATGCAAAATGCATATCAGTGCCTGTCAAATTCCCCATTCCCTTAAAACAGAGCATCCTCTTAAAAAAGAGCAGTGCATGAAGAGCTTGGATAGCTAACAGCTTCATGGACTTAAATCTCTTGCCGTGCAAGTCTCTAACATGTTCAATCATGGCTCTGCAGAATGCTCTGCTCTACCGGGAAAAGGAAGGAAGATAAGAAAACGAGTAACCCAACTCTTAAAGTAAATTGGAAAAGGAGTAACTGTATCCTTTTTGAATCTCCTTCAAAAGAAGCGTTAAAGTGTAACCGTGAGATAAAGGCCAATTAAGTAAATTCAATAAATCCCAGCGGTGCTGGGATGATATGGCAACTGCTTGCATCCTCGATGCACAGCTCTCTGAACAGAAGGAAGGAAGGTATAAGTATTTTAGAGTTTTCTTTGTCAAACAAAACGTAATCCTAACCAGGCAAGTAGACAAAGTCTGCAATCGTTCCATCTTAAAAGCCTGCAACCGGATACTGTGCTATATGATCTCAGGAAAATAAAAGGATTACTTGAGACTTGCTTTTCAAAGGTCATTGCTTCTGCAAGGGTAGCATCCCCTTAACAGAAGGAAACCAAGCCACAGAACACTTCCATTTGGAATACAACATGTAAAAAAAGAAATTCATGTAAGAGCCAAGATGTATAAAGCTGTAGTTTTCCTGTGTTCCTTACATAAGCAGGCAGAAGTCTTGTTCAAATCCCTGCCTTGACACTACGAAGGGCGGATGTACACTGTGGATTGTTCATATGTTGCTTTACAAGTAATCTGCATATATGCATTAATTTCTCAGCAAGACATTAAAAAACAGAGCGATATTACATCATTTATGTTTATGTTTGCCATTCATGAAAACAGCCATGCATGTGATGAAAGCAAACAGAAGATGTAACAAGGTGTGAAATTGCTAATGTACATTTTTGCTTTTCCTGAGACCAAAATTAATCAGGAAGCAAAGAAAAACACAGAAAACTAATTCTACTTTTTTTTTTCTCTGTTTCTAACATTTTTGAAGAGTAAGGGAATATACCAAATAAATAAATTAAGTTTCTGCAGAAGATGCATTGTTAGTCACAACCGAATAACTACATAAGATGATTTCATGAGGAATAGACTTTTAGGACATTCTTCCTCTGCAACTTTTGATAATTTCATTAGCACTAAATTAGCCATCTAGGCACCAAACTCAGAATTTACAACATATTGTGATATGTCCCACTAATGTTGAACATACAATGATGCTTTGTGGAATAAAATGTTAATTACATTTTAAGAGAAAATAATGTTATCAGGTGAATGACCACTGTACCAAATAACACAAATAATCCACTTTCAACATTTCATGGTCTATCTAATGCTCTCCAGCCCAATTACTTTTGCCTTGGTATTTTTCACTCTGGAAGAAACAACAGATAATGTTTTTTTGTGATAAAAAAAAAAAAAAAAGAAATAATTGACCCCTTCACCCTCAGTGCAAAATCCAAGCCACTAGCCCAGGACCAGGCTTAACTTCTGCCAGGACAGATCCTCACTTGGAGTAACCCAGAGTAGCCCAGGACGAGATGCTGATTTATGTGGACAAATGGACTAGGATCTCTCCTTCCTTTGGTTCTCAGGGTATCTGGGCTTCAGGTCCCTTTCCATAAACAACTATGGCATCAAAGAGGAAGATCCTGCTTCTATCATCTTTGTCCTGGCTGCATACATCTATAACATAAATGTCTATAGACATCACCTTTTATAAAAATATATGCTATGGATTTTCATATGTTTTTCAGGCATATGCAATTTCTTTTACCATGATTATGTTTCTCTATGTGCAAATGTTTGGGATATAACACTTGAGATCTCACAATACAACTTGGGGTTTCTCCTTCCATGCGATGCCAATCTTTCTTTTGCAGTCTGAAATTATTCTAGAAGATTTAAAACTCAAATTCATGCTTGTTATTAAATCAATACCTTCACCTATGTCATCATTAATGCACTTATTAAGCAGGGTTTAACTGAAGAAAATGAAACCTGTATCAGAAGAGTAACCACAAGACAAGTAACTGTGGTTCCACTTCAAAAGCCCGGTATACTGCATTTTTTCACTCAGTTTCAAATTAATCACATTATTGAATTTTGGTTTTCTCAGGCTTTTGGAAACTTCAGAGTTTGGAGCAAGACCTGTATTATTCACTGGCTCAGACTAAATGCATGTGAAATTGCAGGTGGCTGCAAGCAGTAGCACCGTTTTAAACAAGATACATACATTAGTTAAACCAAGAACGTTGTTTTAAGAAGAAAAAAAAAAATACTTCACTGTATTATATCTTTGTATTTCTGCATACAAACAATATACTTTCAGAAAAGCTCAACACCCAGTTGGTCCCCTAAAGGCACTTTTACTGTGGATAATATAACTGGGTCAGAACTTGGTGTTTAAGTCTTTTGTTTTAAGTCTTTTCTGCTGCAATTTTTAATACCCCAAAGCGTACTCCATTTTGCTTGATAATAGATTTCAAAACTCCCTTGAGCACAAGGAGTTGCAAACCATGCATGACTAGTTATGCAAACAGGTTGGACTCCAATTTGCAGGTGCTTGTAAGTGTTTCTGAAAGCTGAGTCTAGGGAATGAAAGGTCTTTGGACTATACAGCAGTAAATGCCATTTCAATTCTACCTGAGATCTCAGATAGGATTTCAATGATGCACAGAGCCTAAATAATGCAAGAGGATAAACTTTAGCTTCAGGATTAAAACCAGTTTGCCAAATACAAATCAAATCCTAAAACACAGTTTATATATGGAGATCATCTTCTTTCAAATTATTTTTAAGGTACCACTTGAGTAGATGGGGACTTCCTACTGGTTCTTTTCATACATCAAATACCAAAATAACACAATCTTCAAATTTCCTTGGCAATGAATACATAGGGTTTCTTCCCACCTTCTACCTCCCAAGACGAGCACTTGAGATAAAAGCCAGATCCGAGACCAATTTATAGTTTCTGTTACCCACCTCTGTTCTGAATCCCTGTGAAATCTGAGATACCATGATGAGTGCCTTGAAACAGATCAAATGAGAATGGAACCCAATTCAAGCACTCAGTAACACCAAGAGAAAGAAGGCAGGGCCCCAATTTTGTAACACAAGTCCATGGCTACCCAAGCAACCAGATTTATCTCATATGAAAAGGGTTGATCTTTCAGGTGGTTCCCACCCCAGTCCCTTAAATGCAGCTCCCTGAGCTCAACAGCAGGACATGACATGAAGCCCAAGCTGCTCAAAGAGCCAACCTTTGAGCTTGTTGCCTTCCAGGTGGACAGAGGGTTGGGTTAATGCAAGGTGAAACCCAAACTGATGCCTGATTCTCTTGGAAAGCCTGTTACATCTGAAAAAGCTTTCCTCAGATAATTTCTCTCTAGACTTTGAATCTTGGACTTAAGGTACCAGGAAATTGCTTTTGCCAAAGGCAAAAGGGAACACAATGGATATTGTGATTTTGTGGACATTACTAACCTGATGCATCTAATTTTCAGCAGCCCTACTACAGAGAAGTGCTCATGGTTGGAAGATACAAAACAGAAAAAAATTCTCCAATTGATAGTCACATTAGAGAGATAACAGAAGTAATCTGCATGCAATTTGCATTGGCAGAGGGATAACAGTTAATCTCTTCTGATCTGTGAAACAACTCAGGAGATATGCCAGGTTGAGACTGGGACTGAAAAGCACCAGTGTGGTCTAAGGCTTCAAGATTCACTGTGCTCCAACACCCTGTTCTTGCTGTAATTCCACTGCACTAGCAAAATGTGGAGGTAGGAGGTGTGTGTGCACACTAAATTCACCTAATTCAAGGCCACATTTTCTCTAAGCATCTCCTAGAGGAGTTTGCAAAGAGAAAAAAAAATAAACAAACAAAAAAAAATCAAGGGAAACTAAGTAGCTTCTATTTAACAGTGACTAGCTAACATGAACTGATTCACCCATAAGGACTGTTTCCCTCTTTCACAAATCTTTTGATGAACACTCCATGATATGCAGTTACTGCTAGGAAGTGGTATTAAAAGAAAGAATAGCATGGGAACAGCACTGCTGTGCATACAAAACCACTACTCAAATCCTCATTACATTAATTTGTGTTATCATATAATGGTTTGGGTTGGAAGGGACCTCAAGGATCATCTAGTTCCAACCCCCTGCTATGGGCAGGGACACCCTCCACTAGCCCAAGTTGCCCAAAACCCCATCCAACCTGGCCTTTAACAGTGGCAGGGAGGGGGCAGCCACAGCTTCTCTGGGCAGCCTGTGACAGGGTCTCACCTTCACAGGGAAGAATTTCTCCCTTACATCTAATCTCAACCTCCCCTCCTTCTGCTTAAAGCCATTACCCCAGGATATGATGACATTCTGGATTGCAGGTGCACATTGACAGGTCATGTTGAGGTTCCCATCAAATAACACTCTCCTGTCCTTCTCATGGGCGTTCTTAATCCATACTCTACCCTGACTGTAGTCATTCTTGGGATTGCCCTCACCCATGTGCAGGAATTTGCACTTGGCCTTAGTTAACATCACACAGTTCACATGGGCCCATCTCTCAAGGTCCCTCTGGATGGCATCCCTTCTCTCCAATTTGTTCACCACACCACACAGCTTGGTGCCCCACTGTCCATGTTGCTGACAAAGATGTAAAACAGTACTGATCCACATACTGGCCCCTGAGGGATGCCGCTTGTCACTGGTCTCTCGTCACTTGGACGTTCAGCTGCTAACTGCAACTCTGAGTGCAGCCATCTAATCAATTCTTTATCCACCAAGTGGTCCATTATAAAAATGTATCTACAAAATACATTTTTTATTAAGACTGACTACTAATTATTGATGTATATGTTCTAAAAAGACTGAAATTAACAGCTTTAAATCATTTGTATGCAATCTTTTCTCTTAATCAAAATATGGTGTTAAGTGTAGAAAGCAGAGCTCAACACATGCTCCTTGAAGAACAGTGGATACAGCCATGCAAGCTTTGCCATTTATAAAATATTTTTTCCTTAACAATATATATGTCAAGACTTACTGAAGCACCAACCTTCATGGAGACAACCCAGGCAGGTGTAGCAACACCTCACCTCCAGCAATTCTTTTTGTGCCCTGTTGCTGACTGCACAAATGTTTCTAAAAATCACTGCTTTCACTGCAAAAAAAAAAGCAATTCATTTCTGAAATATTTAGCATAACAAAGCTATGCCATGACACAGCTATCACACACTGTAAAGCCTAAAGATATCACAGGGTCTGGGCACTAAACTGTACAGCCTTCAGGGCAAGACTCCTTAGTCATTTCTCATGTGTACACCACCCCATATACAACACAGTGAAAACATTTAATATAATTTATCATAAATATCACCAACAACTCTAAACATAGTATTGTACAAGACTCTTATAAGCATATGATTAAAAAAATAAATTAGATTCTTGCCATTTGCCTACTGTTTACAGAGATGTACAGACATGCTTTCAGCTCCTAGCCATCACAGATGAAAGACGTGTACTCTTCAAGAGTGGAAGCTACTTGCAGATTCATATGACTTGCAGTCACAGGGCTTTAAGATGACCAGATATCAAAAGAGAAAACTGCAGTTGATACGGATCTCAGCAATCTTAAAAGTTGTAAATGAGAATAGTGGTATTAGCAGTAGTTTTTAAACCAGACAGTGCAACCTAACTAGTATGGTCACCATTGGAAATGACCACTGTTGGGATGAGAAAAGAGAAATGTCCTGGCACTTCAGTTGTTGAGAAATCCTCCACACTTTGTTATCTTCTTTACTTTTATGATTTCCAAGAAGACTTCTCGTGGGCAACTACAGAATACTGAGCACATTCATTTCAAGGTAGGACAAGTATTAACTTCATCTTGCTCACTTCAACATTTTCAATGCCTTATCAGGAACATCTATATACGTGGATTTTAAGGGCTTTCTATATATTAAAGGCTACAAAAGGCACCATGCTCTCTAACATCAACTGAGATAATTATTTGCCCTTGAAACCTGAAGGCTTACATGTATTTCAGAGGGACTTCAAAGCCAGAATCACAAAAACTGTGGTACAAAACCCTTTTATAAAGTTACAGAAAAATTAAAAAAAAAAAAAAAGCAACACCAAAAATAAAAATTGATCCAGCGAGTCTGGCCATGGTCATAGTTCACTGTTTAGGAAACTTTGTTCCGATTTCAAGGCCTAGCATGCATACATTCAATTGTACTTACAGCAGCAGGAGCCCTGAGGCTTGCGCACACTGTTCCTCTTGGCCTGTAATTTATCCTGACCCTGAGAAGGAGACATTAGGGCATCATGGTTTGACTGTGCTCAGGGAAAAAGGGCTCTCTGCTGCCCCTAGCAGGTACTTGCACACCTGGGGCAAAGGGTTGCCAGAGCAAGGAAGACAGGCTTAAAGGAATCTCTTCCTATAGGGCAATACCCATTTTCTATTTTTTCTTGGGTCTCTGGAAATCAAGATAATAAGTTTTTCTCAAAGCTGGGGAACAATTTGTGGTTAAGGACAGAGCCAGATTCCTTCATGCCACAGAAGAGCTGTAATTTCCCTATATTCCATTAGTGGTTTAGTTGTGAAGCCTAAGAATAAATACTATTGACTCACAGGGTTCTTATTATAAATTCATTTCTAGCAAGGTGATAAGAACTCCAGCTCTGATCCATCAAAGTGCTTTGGGAAAATGCTTAACTTTAGGCGCATGAGTACTACCACTGCTGTCAGCACTTTGCTGGATCATAGCCACAGGGCTCAGCATTTTGCAGTGAACTTGTCCTTATTGAGTGCATTTATCAGGTTAGCTTCCAGCACACTTACCAATGCCTCTTCTGTCATTAGTAACCTAATATCTTATTTGCATTTAAGCAAAAGCTTCCTTTTAAAAATCACATGCCATTAAAAAAACAAAACAAAGCAAAAAAAACCCAAAAAACCCCAAAAGAAAATCATAGCTGCTGAATAGAATGCATAAAACTTGCATGTTCCTGCTCCTTGCCATACCTCACCTTCTTAATTCCTAGGTTGGTTCCTTTCTTCATACAAGACTTGCTGCATTCTTCTTCCAGCTGCTATTAAACTCTCAACCCAGTACATTCACAGAGCATTTTTAAACTGCATGAGAAATTTCCTTCTCTCCCAAGCCTGACACTCTGTATGATACACCAATCAGTCTTGTTGATGAATTCTAATATTAAAGCCAAATTACTTAGCACTCCAGTGAAATGAGAAGAAGCCAAATAAATTCCTGATGTTTCCACTTGAAGAAGAGATACTGAAGAGGTGTAGAAGGTCAGAGGAAAGAATGACCAAAGTCCTTAACTCCTATGGATTTCCTATGATACTTGGTCTGTCCTACCACCATCGTTCTTCTCTCATTTCTCACTCATAAATGGGAGAAAAGCATGAGCTCCCCACCTTTGACAAGACCCTGAGCTGCCCCACAGCTTTGCTGAACCATGGTCCAGTCCTCTTCCATAAGCAAGTTCCACAATGAAGGCTTAAATTAAAATTCTTTGGTAAAAAAAAAATAAATAAATTAAAACATTGCATTAGAATAGAAACCTAGAATAGAAAAACCTCAGAGTGACTAGAGATGAAAGGGAAGGGTTTATATACCTGTAGTTATATATATACACACACCTCTGTGATCCATAAATCCACTCCCACCCTGTCTGTACTTTCAGACTTGGAGTGGCTTTTCTGGATCAGGGAAATTGATGCCCAGGCTATCACTGTTTTTAAGGGAAATGGTAGACAAATACAGACAAAATTTAACAGATCTCACCCTTGCTACCAAACCAGACATCCTGCTCAGTTTTTTGGCATGTGACAATGGGTACACCAACAAGCGTCAGGAGGACAGAGACAGGCTGTTTTCTGTGATGACAAAGGGCAATAGGTCCAAGCTGGAACATAGGAGGGTGCTTTTTCACTTTTCTCACTTTTTCACTGTGAGGGTGACAGAGCACTGGAACAGGCTGCCCAGAGAGGTTGTGGAGTCTCCTTCTCTGGAGACATTCAAGACCAATCTGGACATATTCCTGTGTGATTTAATCTAGGTGATCCTGCTCGGGCAGGAGGGGTGGACTAGGTGATCTTTAGAGGTCTCTTCCAACTCCTAAAATTCTGTGTGATTCTGTGATTTTCTTTAAAATCTCAGGTTCTAGGCACTGAAATGAAGCTAACCAGAATGTTCAGTGCAGAACAAAGTCACTACAGGTGCTTGGGAAAACATCTCCTGATATTACCATGGGAAACGTGGTCCCTTCAGCTTCCTAAGGAGTAACCTTGCAGCATAAAACATGGGAATGTGCAACGCCTCTTTGGAAGAGAGAAAGAGAGAAAGAGAGAAAGAGAGAAAGAGAGAAAGAGAGAAAGAGAGAAAGAGAGAAAGAGAGAAAGAGAGAAAGAGAGAAAGAGAGANGAAAGAAAGAAAGAAAGAAAGAAAGAAAGAAAGAAAGAAAGAAAGAGCTGTAGCTTCAACCCAGGGCTTCCCAGGAGGCAGAAAGGTTATTTATTGTGTCCTTGGGGAGAAAAGGAAAGTGCACAAGGGAGTTGGCAGTTTCATATTATGCCCCATTTAGAAACTTGGGAAAAACACGGTGCATTTTGAGGGAGTCCGAGAGCACACCGGAAAACAAGCAGAAGCTGAGAAAGCTATGAACAGAGACTGAAAAAAAGCAGAGCTGTTCGGTCCCAGGGAAGCAACAAACTGAAAGAGAACACGAATCTCCAAATAAGTAAAAGGCTGATGTCTCTCACGCAAGACAAGCACAGAATTGAAGAACAGCTTTCTAAGGACAAAAATAACAAAGCACTAGGCAAAATCACCCAGTGAACCTGCAGCATTGGTGTCTTTGGAGGTTTTAAAGCAGGTTAGATAGGCACATCCTGAGCTCCTTACAGATACACAATTCTACAAAGGCAGCTGGGCATCATAAGGGTAGTGATAAAAATAAAAAGGCTCTTGAAAGGCAAAGATGTGGGAGACATACATTTTGTGCCATTTACCAGCCAGCATGTTTGTGCCAGGAGATGTCAAGGAAAAAAATCTAAATTGTTGAAAGCGGCTAGCTGCACAAAAGGATGGCACTGGGATAAAAGCATCAGACCAGAGGAAATAACACTTTGCTTTCCCGCTCTGCCAGAGACTCATCGCATGACCATGGGCAAGTCACTTCATCTTTCCCTGCTGTTAACTGTGCAATGAAGATAATGATAATTCCTTTATCTATTTCGACTTGAGGGGCAGGAACCAACTATTCAGATGCTGCCAGCACAATCTTTGCTTTGGCCTGCAGGCACTGCTGTAAGGCAAATAAAGAAAAGAAGGAATACCTGCAAGCATTACTCCTGGCAGCCAGCTTCTTCTATTTAAATCACAAGCAACTTGGCGACACCACGCTGAGCTCAAACATGGAACAAAAACCCTATGTGAGTGACAAAAAGGCAAATTACAGGGAAATTTGTGGTAGAGGTTTATTTTCATAATTTAATAACTGTCTCCAACTTCTGTTTCCAAGCAGAAGCACTAGTTTTGAACTTAAAGATGAGCTGTGTAAAATTACTTTGCTGAGGCAAAACTGCAAAGAACACAACTGAGCAACAAAAAGACCAGGATGAACATCAGTGTTTGACTGGGACAAATGCTGCTGCATATGAAAGCATGTCTCTTGACTTTCCCACTCTGATGAGGCAGTTACCTTCCAGCAGGAAGTAAAGACAGTCTCTCTTTTGACAAAATATGGCAGGCTTTTCCAGTCCTGTTGGATTGTGAAGGTATTGAAAAGGATTCAGAGACAAACTGCTAAACAACCTGAAACAGTTCTGATATGAAGATCCAATTTATAGACTGTACACAGATTCTCTAGTCAAATTTTACCCTCTACTGCTGACATGGCATGTCCTAAGGCATTGCCTGTGCATTTGGGTCTCCATGGGCTTTGGAAATTGGGACAGTGCTACAAGAACTCAGGCAACAGCCTGAGTATGAGGGTAGTAATGCCATTCAAGTTAAGTAGTCCCAACAAAGATTTCCTATGTTGTAAATTGTAGCTGCCCATGTGATGCATACACAAGTGTGCTTTTAGCTTCTCATCAGCATCAGAGCTGTGGTCAAACAGGTTTCTGTCTGCCATACGCTGCTCAAGGCAATATAGACTAGTTGGTAGCTGGTCCTCCAGTGACAGCATTTTTCACTACTTTGTAGGTAGGGCAGACACAAAATTAGGTGAGATTTAGGCATGTAGGATAGCAAAGTGAGAATTTTCTGCCTTTTTTTTTTGCCTTGCATTTATGATAGTGATGCAATCTGAACCATCAGGGAAAAAAATGTGCCAAAAATTTATGTCTTAGATTGATCCACCTCCTGGCTCCAAAACAGCAACAGTGGCTTCACTATTCCTAGATATGGCTAGGAAGAGGCTTATAGGAATCAAGCAACTTACTGCTTCAGAGGAAGCATTTGTGAAGCTGCACTCTCAAATACACCTTGACGCTTTGGTGATATTGTCCCATGCAGCATTCCTAAGACCTCCTTATAGAAAGATGGAGGTGACATGCCTCACTGCATCAGGATTCATCTTTTGGTTCACAACCATGGTAATAAGACTACAGATCTGGTTTTGACAAGTTCTCCATATACTGAATGTTGACCTCCCAGCTTTGTAACTACTAGAAGAGAAAGGAGAATTTCAAGGTGATCAGTCTCTAGGAGATCTTCCTTCAGAGGGTTTTCTTGGCTCTCTTTTCCAACTTGAACCAGGGAATGTCTAGGATAAACCTAAGCAAGTTCCTTACCCCTTCCAATTCTCTCACCTTCACCTTTATTCAGTGTGTGAACTAGACCACCAAAACATGTAGTGAGGAAATAAAAGACGTATATGCTTCTCTCCATACATGTAATAAATAAACCACTTCCCTCTTTGGTATTACCTTGAATGTTTATGACTCCCCCTTGACCAACCTTCATGCTGTGAGTGCTCACATCCAATGGCTGGCTGAAATTGCACCCTAAAGACAGACGAAAGTAGTCTAAACAAGGCAGGTGACAGGACGGTGTGGCTAGAGCTTACTGCACTAATACCAGCTGCTCACAGGCATTTTGCTGCATCCTTCACAGGTCTATGATGATGCTACCACCCACTTGCTCTTGGAAAAAAAACAGTTTACAGCACCACTGAGAGCTACCCACCCAGTACAGGTGGGAGTTCATTAAGGTTTTCCTCCAGACAACAACTTGAATCATCCACGGGGCTGCCGTCTCAAGATCAGATGTGTACAACAGTTTGCCTGCATGGGGCCAGGGCTCCAGCTACTTAGTCTGAAGAGCCAGAAATTGAATCCCACAAGTTTCTCCGCTATTCCATTCCCCAGAACAGTACCTATCAGGATGACTTTTCTCTCCTTAAATGCACCCTGCATAAATGTGAGATGGTAACAGTAAGTGGCATTAAAAAAAGTGAATGATGAATGCTATGCATCAGACAGGATGATTAAATAAGTATGTGTAGATTCTGGGCTATATTAGCTTCTCTGCCTTCTGACATGATAATTGATTATCCCTAATCTGTGGCAGCAACAAAACAGAGGTTACTGCCTCTCAAACAATTCTGTTTCTATTCTCCTTTGTTTATTGCCCACCTCCCCTTGTACAAGGGGAAAGCACATTAACTAGCTCTGTTTTTAATTCAGGGGTATTGAAAACAGGATCCTAGCAATGCATGTAATTGATCCTGTTTTTATAGGACTGACTTCCAAGGTGTAGCAAAGGTGAAATATTCACATTATCAAGGTCACTGCAGTGAATGCAAGAATAACATATTTGGGTTTGCATGGGGATTCGATTACGGTGAAGTATTCGGATGTTGCCAGACTGCCCCCCAAAAAATGAGAATTACGCCATGAGAGCGTATTAAGCAATCTTAAAAAAATGAGCAATATCTAAAACAGTTTAGTTAAAACTTTGTATAAATACACTGGACTCAACCAGAACATGTTTTGTGCTCATTTAACTTGAATTTGCAAATTTATAGGCAGCAGGTATACCAAGATAATAAATTTTAAAACAATATCCTTAGATTTTAAGGCCAGAAGATATAATTTAGCCTTCCCACAAAACACCACTGAATGTTTCTTAAAATCAATAATGGTTCCCCCCTGGGGGCAGATTACTAAAGTTTACTATGCAGTGTCTTGGTGGGATACTGCCTGTATTGACCTGTGTCCTTAAGTACAAAACCACATTTATATCTAACAGTAATGCCTGCTTGGGTAAAGGAAAGGCACAATTTGAAAAAGGGGGTAAACTTTGTTAAAAAAACAAAACAAAAAAAAAAAACAAACCCAACATTTGAACAGATAACTGAGCTCTGTTCTAGAAATCAGTACTGAAGAGAAAAGGTATATATAAAAAAAAAAATCAATACAACAGTTAGTTGTTGAGAACCTGAAAAATAAAGTACAAAAGGACACTTTTAAATATAGATATATACACACATGCACACTTCCATGAGTCATCCAGTAAAAAAAAAATCAAGAAAAGCCTTAAGTAAGGATGTATGCTTCAAGTGTGCTTTTTAAAGTTGAATGTCCCTTGAAGACTCAGTACATTTCCAAGCAATTTGGCAACATTTATCAGTCTATAAAAATTATAAAACCAGCCTGATTTTAAAAAGCCTGCAGATACAGAACTATCACGTCTAATCTGTGCAAACTGTCCACAAGCATTTTTATCCTATATTACACTACAGTGTACAGCATTCAGCTCTGTGGATTCCTCTCCCGTGGGCCTTCTTCTACCAATGATGAATGCATCTGAGAAAAGTGGAAATACATTTTTCTCAGTGTTATCATCCATTCAAAATGTTACACAGCTAAGAAGAAAAAAAAATCCCATCCAGTCGTACAGCTGCCAAGCAACTGCTTGCAGAGACATATATTACTTCATGCAGGACATAATCACTTTATTTATTGTGCTCTGACCAAAATTACTCAAGCCATTAATGCCTGTCTAACTTCTTGTGCATCGCTCTGAGAAGACCTTTGTCTTACTTATTTCTTCCTGCTGCTAAATGAAAGGCATGCTGACCACGCAAGGCACATCTTACCTTGTATCTCAAGAAAGATACCACTGTCATTCTTGCATGGTTTTCAAGTGGCCACTTAGTCTGGTTATCTGCTGTGTAAATACGGACTGTGATTTGCCACTGGCCTCACTGGTGTGGTTCTCATTTCAAAGCCACTGGAGCTATTGGTGTTCTCTTTTGTTTATTCTGAGACTCTGGCCTTTAAAGCTTGGATGTGACATTTAAAAGAGCCATTAAATGCCATATCCTCTCTCAACCATTAATCTTGGCTGAGTATATTATAACCTCAGTGATCTAATTCTCAAGATCATCGCTTTACTGACAAGACCCAGGATAAAGCTCTGGTAACTCAAGAAATATCTCAGTCACTGACCCAATAATAAGTCCAATGCTCTCTGTTTCACCTTTTCCTGAGCAAGGTATGTCAAATCATACACTACAACAATATACTAAAGGACCTGGACAAAGGGATTTTCAGAAAACTGCGGTGGAAAAAAATAGAAGTTGTGCAAGACACTGCATTGTTAAAAGAATGAAAGCTAATTATACTTCAAGCACCAGAAAAGCTTGCTTTCTCAACATTTTGGGGAAAAGAAAATATGTTTAGAGCCACAATTTCTAAAGCCCAAACAGAAACACAAGCAGTAGCTGTGAAGACATTCAGAGGAAAAAAGGGGGAAGATCAAATCTACTTGAGACATCAGGCCATGCCTCTCATTTGTCTGCATAAGAGATTATTCTCCAACTTCATCAGAATTATCTTCCATACAACTAAGAAGAATTTGATCCACCAAGGGAAACATATCTCTCTAGGTACTGAATTAGCCAAACTAATGAATGAAACAGAAGACAGAAGACCACTTGGGCCTAAAGTCAGCTGCAGACTAACCCAGAAAAAAAATGTACTCTTCCATTTTGGAATAGATCCTATCTATTGTCCCGTACTGTTCAGCAATCCTCACCAAGAAGGACTCAGATCTACACCAAGATTCAATCCCTAATCTTGCATTCCTGTGCAGAGCACTAAATAGTAGTTAAGAAATGTTGAAGAGAAGGGGAGAGCACAAATAAACTAAATTGACTTAATGGCTCAACCTCAACTCCAGAAAAGCGTGGTGCCACCAGACCCTGGTGACTTTTGGTCTCTTCCCAACCCTGGTGAATTTTGGTCTCTTCTCAACTCTGCTGCTCAGCTGTTGAGTGACCTCATGAAAAATATCACTTCGCTCTCCTTCACAGCCTGTAAAAACGTGTGGAGGGATGTTCACATCCCTCACAAAGTACTGTGAGGTTCACAATTAACATGCCCTGCTGAAGCACGTACAACCTCATCTTTGGTGGTAAGTTTAGGCCTGTGGCTGAAACAATTTCTCCTCTGAGATCCTCCTTGTCCATTCATTCCCAAAACACATTTAATTTAAAAGCCCTGAGTGCTGAGCTGCTAATGATGATCTTTTATTGCAAATCCCCTTTCCTTGACAAGCCATTCCTGTCTTATCCCTAGCCACGACTTCCAGTCTTGCTTATTTCCACATTAAGCTGCTTCTACTTATACCTTCTTTGATGGACTGACAAGAGAAGAGGTTTAATCCCCAACAGTTTTTTCATCTAATGCTGCGGAGTCCTGTGCCTGTGACACATGGCTGGGGCTATTCATAGGCAAGTGTCTTCCCAGCAGCTCCCAGGAGTCCAGGTTTCTCTCCTCTGATACGGGCATACATTAACACCCTGCATAACAGAGCTCAGGGGGAGATGAATGCTGCTCCTTCCCAGCCCTCACCAATTACTTATTTGTGTGTGTGTGTGTGTGTATAAGGCGGGCGGTGGTGAATACTGCAGCCAGAAACAGGGAAACTTCTGGAAGTGCATAAATACCAGGGACCCACAATGTTGTTAAGGTAGGGATATAGGAAGCATCTGGAGCCTCTCCAAGCGCTCACCTACCACTTGACAGTACAACTGTTTGGATGTTGGGAGAATCTCTCTGACAGGCTCTTAAGACTCCTAAACTAGATTAATCTATGTGCAGCATGCAACAAAGCTACAGATACTTCCTAATGGCCTGAAGTGCCAGCTCCCATGATAAATATAAGCATCCTACGTGTAATTATGCCTGTTTCTTAACAGCATTAACATGGCTGCGAGATACTAATTACCAAATAAGAATTTTGCAATTATAGTCCATCATACCTTATGCCTGACATAGCTACTTTTAAATAAACAAAGATTTTGCTTTCAACATCAACAAAGAAAAGAGAGTTTTCTCCTTCGATCCATTTTAACTTTCCAGACGCCACTGTGGAAGTACAGAAGAGCAAGAATTCCCATTGGCTGAAGTACTGTCAGGGCTTCACTGCAGCCATTTTGCTGCTATTAAGAAATGCTATTAGTTCTTTTATGGTGAGAGGAATGATGTTATCTGAAATACAAGAAATCTCACTAGCCAAGTCTTCCTATTCTCCAGACAGAATTTCAGTGCTCGTCATGAACTGTTTGCAGACTCACCTTTACTTTAATTAACATTACCGCAAGATCCAGGGTATTCCCCATGCCTAACGCCGATGCCGTTAGCCAAAACACATTTCTTACCTGCACCGCCTGCAGAGATACTGGCAAAGAGCTTACACCACAAGTAAAGTGTACAACAAAACTTCTTCCCAATGCATGTAAGAGGGATGTAATGAGAGATGTGCCGAAGTCACTCACAAAGAGGTACTCTCCTTACAGTGAAGTAAATGGCAAAGTCCCTGGTTCGCTACAGTGGGAAGAGAATTAAGCCAGTGTATACATCCCCCCTTTCAGTGTTATCTCCTGACACTGAAATAAACAGGCTTCATGGTCATCTGGGTAAGAGGCCAGTTTGGTGAGATTGTAACAAGGATCATGCATACCAAATGCAAACCATTCTGTGGTTCTAAGTGTGAGAACCTGCAGCATTAAACACAATGTGAAAGGATGCACTAATGATAGCAATATTTTTCCACTGTTCAGGCGGGCACAGAGACAAATGTTGTGATCTGTCTCTGTCTGCCTTTTCTGGAGTGCTGTTTTATGACAGAGTTAATGATTTGGCAAAAAAAAAAAAAAAAAAAAGAAATAGCCTTGTACTGCAGCAATTGCAAATGATCTTTGCCTTCCATCTTGGAAGATGAGTAAAGAGGCCTGTATTTGACCCCTTTATGAGCATTTTGCTTGTGATGGGGGAGGTGGAAAGGGAAGTTTGGATAAACACCTAAAAATAGAAGTGTGCAAATGATGCCATGATGTACTGCTATCTTGTTTACCATTATCCTTACCCATAGATTTATCACCGTGCTCTTAACACATGCTCTACAACTTTTCTTTCCTCTTTTTTTTTTTTTCCCTTCCCTTCTAATTGGAACTCAGTCTGTGAAATGTAATTAAAGCTCTCATAAATACTGCCAGCAAGTGTACCTTTTTGCTTCCAAGTAACTACTAACATCTTTGAGAAGACCTCATCAACCCTAGACAGAATATAGCCTAATGTATCTTCTCGCACACCCACTCAGGATGGGGAAGTCAATTTTCCCACCTTCCACATAATTAAAGTCACTGACATTATGGGCCTTTCCTTCGCCAGTCCCTCCCCTTCTCCGACATATGTATCACCCTGTCATCAGCTCCTTTCCTTTCATCTGATTTATTCTGTTTCTAATCACTGAACAAAATCCACCGCTTTCAAGAAGAGCTGGAGCAGTCCTAGGCACAGTTTGGCATCAGGTTTCCTTTCTCTTGCCTCCTCCCATCTTATATTAAAAGACAGTGCTTTTAACTCTCCTTTAAGAGGGATTATTTCCTGCAATCTAGAGAGTTTATTCATGCCTGGGAGTGAAGAAAAAAAAATTACCCTCTTCCATTCAGGGTAAATGACTGAGACATTAAAAATGAAATTCAATGGTACTTCAAAGACTCCTTTGGGCCCGAAAGGTTGTGTAGGGCTGCCTGGGGACTGAACGAAGCCCAGTTAACTCAACAGGTGGCTTCATTTGGTGTGTGAAAAATAGCTGCTGCTTCTCTCGGAGAGGAAAACACTCCTGGTTTCAGCCAAATGGCAGTTATAAAAACATCTGACTCAAGGCATCTCTCAAGTTTTCAAGTACCTACCCAGCAAAGGGAGAAGGTGGCTGCTGTGCAGCTCTGGACATGGCACTGAATCTCTTTCACTATGGAAAAGTACATAGACCTTCCAGTGTCCTATGCTTCAGGACCCACGTGTGTGCCCCACCCCTACAAGTACATCATTACTTCTGTGAAGCAGAGTAACTGGAGCAGAAGGCAGGAGACCTGACAGCCCCATACTTCAGATATTCTCCCATCAAACCATGGGTGCAGCTCCTCAGACACCTGTCTGGGCTTCAGCCCAGGACTAGGGAACAGAGGACTGTGTGACCCCAGACCACAGCATCCTAAGGGAGGACAGTCTGACAAAGCCCTGTGCAGTGATGCCCCTGGGTGGGACCAGATGCACCACCAGTCCCTGTCAGATGCTGTCTCATGATACAGTTTTAAAAGTTAAGAGAGGCAGAAAAAACGGGAGAAGCCTATGAAATCTTTGCTAAGCTCTCAAGAGGATAGACAAAGTGTCAGCATCTTTAGCACTTCATTACTGCTTGATTTTTGTTAAGTGCTTTTTTTGGACCTCATCAGTGAGTAGTTGCCAAGCCACTGTAAATACTATTACTGCCAAAGGCCAAATAAAACCTAACATATTTAGTGAAGAGGTAGCAATTGCTTTCCTGCTAGATAGGAAGACAAAAAGATTGGGATTTTAGTTAAATCTAATTGCGTGAGCACTGGAATTTGCGACCACTGGGACTGGACACTGTCACATTATTAACGGTTCCCTTTTTTAGCAAAGCACAGATCATCAGCCAAAGGCATTGCAGGCAACACCTTGCACTCAGCTGGACCTGGATCAAATATTATATTTTCTGACTGATGGTGTAAAAGAGGGAAAAATGGAACTGTAACTACTGCAATTAAGAATGAAAACAAACAGACCCCCTCCCATTTTTCCCCGAAGCTACTCACATACTAAATGCTTTGGATATACCGTTGACTGACATTTCTATTTTTCACACCGCAGTGAAAATTGAAACCACAGTAATACTGAAACTAATCCAGAAAAAAAAACAACAAACAAACAAAAAACCAAAAAAAACCCAAACAAACCAAAAAACCAAAAACCCCCAAGCAAACCCAAAACCTAACAATCCACCTGCCAGGCCAACTCCAGTGGAATCTGGCCAGCTGCTCTTCTCTCCTTTTCAAATCAGTCTGGCAACAGGTGAGGAAACATCTCCATTGCAACTCAGGGTTCCAGCCCTAACAGGAAGGACTCAGCAGGAGCAGAGGAGCAGCAAGAACTGTCCCAGCCCTGGTGTGTGCCCTCTAGCTGGTCACACCGCACCTCCATGCCTCAGTTTCCCCATCGGCAAAACAGATGCCTGAACAGCTTCCCTGATGAAAGGTAGTACATAAGTTATAGACAATGAAACAGCAATTTACTGACATTAGGCACCCCTTCCAATGATGCTACATCCATCAGGCATGGATGAGAGCAAGTTGAGCCAACCTGCATTTATTTACTGCATTCATTCACATAACGACCACACATTTCCCTTCCATATTTTCTCCTAAATGAAGGATCGGACACTCTACATGCTGAATTCAAAATAGCAGTCATTATTTGTTGACTAATATCAGAAGATACAGGAACAATGTGAGGCCACCACAGATGCACAAGTGCTGTCTGGGAGCAAGCAATACTTATCAACTGCCTGACTACTTTATGGTGAATTGTTTTCTTTTATAGAGATGTTCTGCAGGGGTTGCAAATAGCACTCAAGGCCCTGCAAGGCTATCTGACTCTGGCAGAAGTCCCCCTCTAAGCCTTGGTCAACACACAGCAGAGGTTTTGGTGCATCACCTCTGTGGAAAGCGTAGGGTATTTTGTCCTTCATGCTTACCCAGATTTGCTAGCTGCTGTCCGCAATTTTGGAAAAAAGCAGAGATGGGTCTGTGCCCTCATGTGCATCCTTGCCCAGTCATCCTCCAGCTCCCATTTCCTTGTAGGGACCAAGTCCTACTTGGTACCGAGAGATGGACAATAAATTAAATAACCAGGTCTTTTCTGCAGTGATAGTCTTCCAGTTTACTGAACTGAGTGAGAGCACCTCTCTGTGGAAACTGTCCTTGCATGGCCAGGCATTTAGAGGCTCATATTCTAAGCCCGTGGCAAGGTCAGCAAGCGATTTCATGCTCTCGGTGCCACCAAGAGCTGTGTGGTTTAATGATCCAAGACAGGAACCCTTCCTAGGGAAGACAGAGCCCTGGAGATGACAGGATAATGGTGTGGTGCAAATCAGTCCCCTGTACTAAGCCACACTAACCCTGAACTGTATGAAAGACAAATCAGTAGACAGTGCAATTAATAATCACTTGGCTGAGCACCACTTTCTCTCCTTGGATCGAGCCATATTGCAGAAAGTTTGGAAGAAGCTATAAAAGAATTGCACGCAGGGTCCCGTAAACCCTTGCAAAGCAGGAAAGGCGAGCCCAGCTTTCTGGTTTTACCTGATTCAGCAGTCTTTCCTTCCATCTCACTTAGGGGCACAGAGCAAAGATGCTCAAGTTTAGCACAGCAGGATGCAGAAGAAGGGCAGACAACTGTATTCCCCAGAAGGCAGCAAGCAGGTGCTGGTGTCCTCCGCTGGCATTTTCCACCTAATTCTGCAAATTCACTTTTGAGGCATCTGTCTCTGCCAAAGGCCCTGCAGAACTAAGGGGTCAGGAAGAAAAGCCCCTTCTACCACTTCACCCAGCCACTGCCACTGGCCAAAGCCCACAGAGTGGATTTTGCCAAATGCATAACAGAGTTCACAGATTTTTCCATCAATTTCCACAGAGCAGTGCTCCCTCCAAGGCTTGCCCAAGTTGAAGCACCTACAGGACCAGGCCTGTGTGTTCGGTGCCTTTCAGCAAAGAGCAATGCATCGCCACAGCTTGCTGCACTGCAGCAGAAAAACCCTCGCCCAGCACTGTCACAGCCAGTGGGTGTCCTGCATGGATTTGTACAAGGGGTTCTTAAAAAATATCAGGCCTGAAGAAGCAGGATAACAAATAATAACACTCTCCTTCTGGTAATGTCTATTGTACTGCTTTAGCTGGAAATCCTATTAGTTACTCACTTTGATCAGGACTGTTGCTCCATGATTGGGAAATGCAGAAAGCGTCCTACCACGCCAGCAAACAATCACATCCGAAGTGCATTTTAATTACAGCTTTCTGACTCTTGGGCTTTTTTGTAATATTTGCATGTAGCTGAACTCTGGCCTAGCTGCTGTGGAAGAAATACAGTTTATTGCTGGGCTGTCACCTTGGCACTGCTCGTGTGTGTATGTGTTCAAGCAAGGAGAGGAGAGGCAACAAGCTGGGATGAAGCACTAAGCAGACTTTTCAGACATCTTCTGAGGAACGAGCAAGGGGCTTGCTGTTGAAATGCACTGCAACAGCACCCACAGTAGACGACTTGGAAAAGCCTTCCAAGCCGTGCTGAAGTATGGCTCTCCAATATCAACGAACCAGGCAAGAAAAGCACTTCAGCCTGGAACTGTAAAACACTAATTGGGAACCTGTAATTCATGCAGATGGCAAGCTGGAGCTCGGTTTAGGTACAACAAAATCCTTCCCAAGATGCAGAAGCCAGCCTGCTCTGTGGGTGCAAACAGGTGAATTACCAACAGAGGGGAAAAAAATCTGGCCAAATGAACAAATAGATTAAAAAAATTATAAAGTGCATATTAAGGAGTGGTTGTGCTCAAGGCAAAAGAGCGCAAGCAAGAGGGAAATAGGGCCAGAAGGCCATCAGATGGCCTCACAGCCCTCTTTGAACATGGGCCTGGCTAGCATGCAATTTGGTACGAGGGCAGTAAGAGCGAAAGGCACAAGCTTTACAAAGCTTTCACAGATATCCATATGTAACAAGGGTGGGTAGCCTCCAACTTCTGCATGCCATTTTCCCTGCATGTTTGCACACACACAAACGTGCACACTCTGCCATGTGCTTACCTACACCTTCCTGGCTCTTCAAATTCCTCTTATCTTCACAGCAGTTGCATGGGAAAGGAGATGGGCCCTGTGAAGTCACTATACCCTGTGCAGTGTTTCTGTAGCACAGCTCACTTAACACACAGTTACTGAAATTCAAATCTTTCAAACTACTCTGGCTTCTCCAGTATTATATTTAACTTTTGAGGCAGATTAGTATAAAGAGCTTATGTGGAACAGGAAAGAAGCTGCAGCCAGAGAGCAAGTGGGACGTTTATTAAATGCCTACAAGTCCCCTGCTATTTCTTTAACAGCACTGGAAGTATTTTTGCATTCTTTTCTGGATATTTTTGAGTCCTGGTGCCTTAAGAGCACTTTGAAGTACCATCTATGCAGGGTGTTAAAAATGTAAAACTACCTTTAATGATAAAATCAGAGAAATAACATCAGACAAAGGAATTATCAGCTTGCAGTCTAAAGAGTTGAACAGGATTTTATTAGCAGTAAAATTCAGTAGCTGCATTCATGAAAAAAACCATAATCTATACATTGATGTCAACTGGGCAGTGAAACCATTTTAGATGCTTTATTTTTGCTCTCTGCCAAGTACTGTGCTCAGCACAATATAAAGAGAACTCCTTGGCCCCAACGACTGTGTTTTAAGGTGATTAGAATCAGATTAATATAAGATTACTTGGCAATCTTTTAAAAATATGCCAGCAAAATGGGAAATAAAATTTTAAACCAGCGCTATCACTCTTGCAATGTAACATCAGTGGGGCTCTGTAAAAACAAAAGTTTATTATAGGTCTGACCTTGTAAAACTCTTATGAAATCCAATCAAAGCACAGCCTGCTCCATGCTTTTTGGAAAATATCAATATTTGCTCCTTATACCCCCTCTAAAAATCTAGACTCTGATCACCTTTTGCCTGGAGCCTGAGGATATGTTGCTGGCAGTAATCCCAGCAGCTCCAGGATGTTCTGGAGGAATCACTGGCTGTCCTGCTGGATGCAGCACCTCAAGCAGGGTATTTTAGGCAGCTCTTGCTCCCTTGTACCCAGCTACATGGCACCATCCGGATGCAGGTCCATGGATAAATTTTCCCCAGGTGTAACCTGGCGTTTGCTTTTCATAGCGTGCTTTGAAGGAGACTAATTGCTTTACCATAAAGACATTTGTCTCACTGCCACTGGGAGATGGTAAAACCAGCACCCTACTGCACAATGTGCAATAGATGTCATCGGTTGGATGTCATACCAAGGACCACAGTGCCTTTCTCTTTCTCTTTTTTAGGAGGAGGGTGGATAGGGGTGACTCTTTCTTAGTTTTTTTTTTATTATTTTCACCTATAAATAAGGCATTTTAATTTCATGTCAGAACTGAGAAGCTGAAAGGTCTGTCTACAGATGCAGGAAAAAGCTTTCTATTTAGTCTTTTAATATCCTCATACATCAACAATAGGATTGTCTCACATACTTCAAGTTTAAAAATTATCTCTAACTAAAAAGTCTTATTGTAATTTGGGGGACTTTTTTCAGATTTAAATAATTCTTTCAAACACATATTTCTAATACTCCGAGTATAACAAAAAGACTTATTACAAACTGAAAAAGCAGCAATTACCAACTGGGGAGTTATAAAAAAAAACCTGTAAAATATTCAGCTGATCCATAATTCATTTGGTAGCAGACACCCAGCCATCTGGGCCTGAGTGAACTCACGACTCTGGAATAGGACAGTGGATGAAGATTTTGCATTCAGAATAAATGCAGCCATCACAAAAAAGAAAAAAAAATCAAACAATATACCTTTTGTGCAATACTGGCTTTCAGGTTTTACCTCGCACTGCCAGCGTGTTTGTTTCTTAACTACCTACGATTGCATTCTCTGATTACATGTGACCATGCTTCAAAAATAAAGCAAAATACTACTTGAAGCTGATTACCAGCATACATACAGCACTTCACAAATGAAATTATTCTCTCTTCCTCCCTGAATCCTTGCTGGCAGCTCAATGCTCATTTTTGCATCTCCCTGGACACAAAGTGTTCACAGCCAGGAGAAGGATTCTGTCGCAAGGTGCAGCCATGCTGCCACACACCATGTTGCAAGGTGAGCCCAGGTTTAAATAGAGACCAAGGTCTTCAAGGCAGTACTAGTTTATTTCTGCTTGTTAAAATACCCCTGTATTCACCCATCCAGGTATGGAAGATTACACTTTGCTTTTAAGAGTACACTGATCTACGTTAAATGCTGCAATACCTGTGTTAATGCACTGGAACTACTGCAGCATCTTTAAATGACAGTGCTTTCCAAATAGATGGGCAATTGCAAGCCTTAAACCCTCTTATTTACTCCACTAATAGCTCCTCTCCGACCAACATGAATTTAAAACACAGCTTAAACTACCAGACATACTGAATTCATATGAGATTGCCCGCAGCAACTAAAATTTTCTTGGAGTTTATACAATGATTAAACAAATTCATGGGAGAAAAATCCATTAAGGACTATAAAACACAAAGAGGTTGTCCAGAGAGGTTGAAGAGCACTCTAAGGAAGTGCCTGCTTCATGCTCAGACCCCTCCTGTAGTATCCACTACTGACCATCGCTGCGAAGATGATTCACCTCAGTGAATCTGAGTACTGTTACAATGGACATTTACAGGAACTCCTGCTCATCACTCTGGCTTTGGAAAGGGAGTTTTCCAAAAACAAGCACCCGCTTAACGCTTTTGCAGGCCCTGAGTCAACAGTTCTGGTTGAAAAGAAGAGCTGCAAGACCAGTCTTACTTCTCACATGAGAATGCAACATACACGTGACATGCAGTACACACAACATGCTGCTTCTACTAGAGCAACTTCTTGGAAACATTTTGTTATTCCTAAAGAAAATAAGCAAGCTGTCCCACTCCTCAGGCTAGACCAAAAAAGCCTGTAAGACTTGAAAGCTGTAAGAATCAGACTTAAGCCTGCCCATTCCCAAAGGCAATTGCTGGAACCATGCTTCCCAGCACAGCATCTTCTTGCCTCGTTTTCTGATGTTCCCTTTCTGAATTGCCCTTGACTGCTTTTCAAAGGCTGGTACATCCTCAGTGCTAAGGCATACACCTTCTCCCTTGCATCCCCCACTCCTACTGCAGCATCCCAGCCTGAACAGTGAGAAACACAGCTCTCAGTGCACTTCCCTGCTCCAACAACTCTCCAGTTGCCCCAAGTATGTAGTGGATTTTTTTGGTCAAGCAAGACTCTAGCTATGCCTCCTCCCATGCAGACTCCTTGAGACATTAGCCACATTACCTTCTCCTCTGTTAGCAAGCACATCTAGACCTTTCTTCCCCTTTTCCCCCAAAAGGCTCAAAAATTTAATCACATGGGTCACAAACTAGGACTGAATGCTGGCTTCCAACTTTTCAAAAGGAAACAGGCAGGGGTTTATCTGAAAACACAAACATAGAAGGTCTTTAAGTGTAAAGGAGGCTGTGGCATTTGGGATGCCAGCAGGAGAACCTCCCACCTCTCACATCCTCCCACCTCCAGGCCAGCTCTGTGCCTGAAGCCACATACACCATGGGAGATGCTGAAAATGAAAAGCAAAGAAAATTGCTCAGCTGTTTAGACTGGCTTAAAGCAAATACTCTTGGCATCTTTACTGAGTGCTCCTACAATGATACAACAGGAGCGCAGGCAACCATGAATCACAACTGCTTGCTCCCCATGGAACTATTACAAGACACATGTTTCTGACCAAGATGTCATGGTAGGTGCTTTCCATATACAGGGCAGATAAGACGAAAGACCTCAAGGGAGATGCACATCTCTGTCTAGAGTGACAGCATTACTTAATCATCCAGCTTGGTGAAATCACTGAGAAAAAAAGCTCACGTGGTTGTCACTTGAAAAGCAAACTTCAATATTAGTGGCACAGTATTAGTGGCTCTCTGGAAACCATCTAAATAGGTGGCAGTTTCAAAAATACAAAAACTTGAGCAAAACCATGAGCAAGAAAAGAATGGCTAACACAATCCTATCATTGGCACTTATGAATTATTCACTGGGCTCCAGCCTACGTGTGCAAGGCACACTTTAATGTGCTGTGAGAGTGCATTACAGCATTCCCTGCCATCTGTGTTGGGAAGTCACTTGGGCACATGTTTTGCAGCAAGCCATACTTCGGCCAATCCATGTGCCTACAAAGGGAATAAGGTCTTCTGCCTGCAACGACTCTAGGGTAGCCAAGTTGAAGGCCAGCACACTTTCCACCTCCCCTCACCATTTCTAGATACATGTTTTCCAGCAGAAATCATGTGCACAGTCCCACAGAAACAAATGAGGTTTGGGGATTGCAAGAGGATGACAGGGGAATTAGTCCTGTATCTGGAGCCTTAAACCACTGCATCCTGCATGGACCAGTCCCATCACAAGTACCATCAAGTTCCCAGGGACTTAGGGGAGCAGAGGCATGCTGGGGTCACCAGCTGAAATTAACTGATCGGCTTCCTCTTGTGCACAAAACATTACAGTTCCCCTGCCCTATTTCCAAAATCTGATTTCATTAGTTCAGAGGAAAATTACATCAGTCTGAAAACACCGGACTGATTGCCGGTGCCAATTCTTTTTCTCATTATTTTAAATTGGGAAGAGAGGAAGGGGGACAAATTATTTTAGAGAAAAACACATTTTTTTTTTTTTTTAGGAAGCAATCCCTTCAAGAACCCAAACCAGAGGTAGTTTCTGCTGCCAAAAGCTCCTGTGTACAGAAGAGGTGGTGTGCCCAGCACCCCACTGCACATTCTCTGCAGTCCTGAAATTAGCATGGTCTTTTTGGAGCGGACAAAAGCCAAACCAACAAAGCAGACTGTGGCGTTTCTCCACAGTGAATACCTGCCAGTGGGACTCCAGCAGTCAGACCTATCCCACAGCATGCAATTTTTTCATTTCCAGAGCCAGCAGTTCTTGTAGCAGGATTTCTCCTACTGCTGCAGTTGGCCTCGTGTCACTACATTTAGTGACTCAACTTCATGACATCGGCCTCCATGAAAATGTAAATATATCATCAGAAAACCTGTATGAGAGAAGGATGAAGCCCCAGAGCTGCATCTCTTGGTGGCAACCCCAGGGGGGAAGAAGAGGGGTCTGAGGCTCCCTGAAGCCCCATGTGCCCTATCTGCTGTTATCTGAGAGAATATATCTGAAATAGTGAGACTTTTTCAGAGATACTTGGCATCTTCAGGCATGGTCAGGCATGGACCACTCCACATACAGAGTTCCATTACTTGCCTCAAAGGCTGTTTTTTGGAAGCACCTTAAAGAAACCAGATAACCATAATTCATGCTTTGTAACTAGCCTGATTTGCAAAGTCCCCCTCTACAGATGCTTTCTTTCTGGTGTGGACAAACTGATGACCACCCTTGGAGTGCCGAAAGAGCACATTACTGGGAAGCACATTTGATGCTACAGCTGCAGCAGACAGGCCTGGTTGTTCTCATGAACAAGAGCTAGTACCAGCCAGAGAGACAACAAAATACAGTCACTGCTCCTTGCTTTGGACAGAAGTTTGATTCTGTCAAACATGAGAGAATACAGATGCAATTTCAAGATCCCACAGCAAATTAAATACTCATGGCCTGATCCATTGGTATCACCCTTGATTGAGGCTCCACTGGCATAAAGTGAACCCAAAGCTACACTTTCCCACTTGGCATAAGACATGTTCATCACAGGTCTGCCATTTCCTATAGCAGACCTTTTAATACAAGGCTGGAGGTGATAACTGTGTGATGAAGTTATTCTTGGCCTGATGCACAGGAAGGCAGCTACATGGATAAATCCTGTCACAATGGTGGGGAGTTTGGGATGTGACTCGCAAACCACTTCCCCATAGTCAATGCTGATCTGCAATGTATCATTTCCTCTCATGCATCTATGTTTACTGAGGTTTATGTGGATTAAACTTCACACATCAGGGAAAATCCAATGCCAGCAATAAAATGCTAATGTAAACCCACTAACAAGAAAATACATTTTTTTCCAACAACAGAGTTACTGGCAGCAACTTTCACAATGGGAAGACAGTAAACAGCATTAGAGACACCCACTGATCTAAATTAAACAGGTGCCTTCAACAGGTGTCATACTGCCATCCACTGATGTTCCTCCCAAAGATTTCCTGCCGCATCCATTAGCAGCAACCCCAGCATGCCTTTACTTCCTCTCCTTGAGATATATCCGAATGATTTGTCCAGCCCTTCAACAATCCAGTCGAATTACCAGGACAGGTATCTGATGAAATTCGATGCAATCGCATTCTCACGCTGCTGGCTGCCATGCCCACACAAGTACTCCTTGGGTAGCAGGAATGAAACGCAGCCCTGCTCCCATTAGCATTTTCCTGCTCCACAGTGAGTGGTCTGCCAATCTCCACCCAGCTGTTAGGCTGCATAGCACAACAGGTTTCAGGACATGGCCCTCAGGGGTGACACTGGTGATCTGACAGCATGGTCCCAAATGCCACTGGTCCACATTCCTAGAAGGGCTCCTCAGCAGACAAGTGAGTGCTGCTGGGGAGCTCTGAATTAAATGGCAGGAAGGAAGCCAGGTAGGCAAAGGGAGAGATCCTAAAGCACAGAGCATGAGGGCAAAGAGAAGGATAGACAGGTCTCCAGGGCATACAGAAGCTGTGTGATGTGCCTGGTGTGTCGATGTGCATGGAAAGAGATGTAATGACATTTTTCCCTCACAACAAACCTCTAAATGACAAGGGACAAAAGCAACTCCCTGCCTGCATCCAAAATAACAGCTCTTTCTGACCGCTGGGCAAAGGGTAGGCAGATAAATCTGAGCCCTGGACATAGAACAAACCAGTCTACATGATCTCTGCCTGTACAGTGCAAAGAAGGGCACAGAACGCAATGCCATCTCAGACCCACCATGATGGAGAAGCAGGGACAAGATACCATATCTCACCAGTGAGAATCCAGTCACCTTACCATCACAGTGCAGAAGCGAAACTAAACTTCCTAAAGTCAGTCACAGCCATTTTCTTGGTTAACTGCAAAGTTAGAACGTTTAACCATTGGCGTTTGGAATCAAAATGAACTTAGGCCTTTTCCCAACATGAGAGGCAAGTGCTTTCTTTCTGGTTTAATGCGTGAATACACCCAAATGCAAAGAAGTGGAGGGACCTCCAAGTAGCGCAGTGTAAGAGGAAAAAGCCACAAATCCTAAAAGTGTGTGCTGCTGGAAGGAAACATGTTGAAGGCTGCAGTAATGATCACCTATGAGACACAACAACCTACACACACACATGAAGAGGCCACGGTCCAGCCCTCCATGCTGGGGACTTCCAGCCATTTCAAAGACAGGTCTGCACCAGGTCTGACTGGCTCGGGCTCCCACCCCAGACATTTCCCCAGGTTGAAGATCCACTTACCTGCCTGGTTTGTGGTTACATTTACAGACACAAACTGCCGGGCTGCAGGGCTCTGGTCGGACACTCCATTCACTGCCTCAATTTCAAAGGTATAGTTTGTATGAGCAAGCAGATCCACCATCATGACAGAGGTGTTTTTCAGGCCGGTTTGCTGGGGGAGGTACCTGACATGACCGCCACATGCCTCACACAGACCTGAGTGTGAGTTGCACTTCTTGCATGCAATATAATAAGACACATCTTTCCTTCCACCAGTATCAGCAGGGGGAATCCATTCCAGAAAGACACTAGTCTCGTTAACATTTGAGATGGCACTCCGGGGAGCAGAGGGGGGTCCTGGTTTGCAAAGTGAGAAAAACACATAGTAAAAACAGTATAATCAGTCATCCTGCTCTCTACTACTCTCTATGCTGAAAAGAGATGTCCCATTGCTCATGTGCCAAAACGTACACAAGGACCTTTGGCAGCAGCACCCGAAGCAGCAGGAAAATCGGAACTTGTTTTGAGCACTCCCACCTAACCTCAAGGAGTCTGTGTCTGTGTCTGGATGCAGCCACCTGCATGGGAGAACAAGACACAGGCTGGAGCAAACTCGACAAAAGGAACACTCCACCCCAGGATATTGTCTCCTCATGCTCTCCTTGCTCTTCCTTCAAAGGCAATTACAAATCTTTACTCAGCCCAAGTCACTGTTGACTTCATCAGCGGCAACATTCCCCCTCCTCACCCCACTGCCCCTATATTACTCATCCTAGGTCCTCAAAATGGCACACACTGAGGTATTCATACTACTTAGGTACTCTGAGTCAGGCGCCAAATCTTTCCTCTCCGTGCACCCACCTCTCCCCATCAGCTATTTGGCAACAGTGAAACCCAAAGCTTGGGCATCCAAATCACACCTACGCGTGATGCTCAATGTAGCCCAAAG
Source organism: Heliornis fulica (assembly GCA_013399135.1). Lineage (NCBI taxonomy): Eukaryota > Metazoa > Chordata > Aves > Gruiformes > Heliornithidae > Heliornis > Heliornis fulica. The sequence goes on along the minus strand of VXBZ01011341.1, from coordinate 493,272 downwards.
CAGATGGTGAGCTACACAGGCCACTGGAAACATGGTCATATCCAGCTACTCATTGGCAACCTTCTTGGTCAATGCCAAGCCCTAGCACGGTTGGTTAGCCACACTGTGCTTGCTTATTTTGCCAAGCCTCCCTGTTCGGGATGCCAGCGTGGTGCTGGCAAGGCTGTCCAAGGAGGAACAGCTGCTGCAGAGGTAGAAGAGCTCCTGCAAAAGGCAAGCTGTTTTTCTTCATCCTGCTGGGAAAGGCCACGGCTGGGCAAGCAAAGCCCATCTGGAGATACTTACTTGTAGAAGGTGCTGTGAGCTTTTTGTTTTTAACAGGCTTGTGATGGAGATGAAGAGGAAGCTGCAGGTACACCCTGAAGACAACGTGAAAGGACATGGAGGAATCTCACGCAAGAGATCCACACATTATATACTCAGGGAAAAATAACGAGCAGGGAAGAAAGGGGAATTTTATCAAAGCAAGCCAGGATGGATTTTTGTGATGGCACCATCAGAAGTTATACAACGAGGACTGGGATTTTTCCAAGGGAGGTAAGAAGGGGTAAGGCTACACACCTCCCTTCAGTTTGAATGAAGCTGTCAAAACTCATGAGTAGTTCCTTGAAAAGAGACCAACAAGTAGCTCCATCAGCCTGAAATCCATATGAATTTAACAGTCTTAGGCTGTCATTTTCTCATTTTGTTGTGATAATTAAACTCAATTTGTTATTTAAAACAAGCATTGTTGCAAAAACTAAATTACTTTATAAATCAGAAGCTTTTTTTTTTCCATTTCCCTTTCATATTCCCCTTTTCAAGTCTATAAAATTGGTAATGCTGAAAAAACACTGTCATTATTTTGACTTAGGTTGTTTTGATTCAATCAAAAACTCACTGCCAGAGGAAATAATCCAGATTATTTTTTTTCCCTTTGGGGTGTGGAGAAAGCAGTTGAAAAGATAAGTTAGTTCAGGAAACAGCAGCTCAGATTTGTTTTGCCCTGTGATTACTTCAGATTACTACCATGGGACCAAGCCACTCAAAATCTGCACCCCAGGGACCCAGTGCTATTTTGCTAATGACACAAAGGTACAGCCCAAGTCAGGACTATTTTCTGCACTGTCGTACTGATTCAAAAGAAACTATGAAATTTATCACTGGAACTGCGTGGAGCTATATATAACATACTCAGGGGTTTTTGTTTTTGTTTTGGTTTGGTTTTTTTACAGGTTAAATTGCTTATTTTTTCTTCTAATGGGTGAATGCTCTCTTTTACTGTTACCAGTACTCTTGGAAAAAATACTCAGTCACAAGACACACTTACTGGAGAATGTATCTTTAACAGGGGATAAATTTTAACTTTTGTAAAGTCACCAGAGGTTTTTACTTTGTACTGAAGAGTCAGCTGCTCTTCTTGAAGGCTTAAAAACATCAGCTTCAGTGGCAGTGCTTTGAAGCTAGTGTGACTTCATAATGTATAAAAGCAGCATTCTCACAGGGGCTCAGATAAAGGTCTTTAGTAGTCTACAGATACCTAACAAGACCTACCTGAAGAATCCTGAAATCACATTTGGGTAAAACTTTGATAAATCACAGCTGGAGAAACAAAATGGTGTTTTACCTTCAGAAGATGGGGGCCCTTGGTCCGCTAAGAAAGTCTGTTTTATTTTCCAACCTCCTTTTGTCAAGGACAAAGGTATTAGTATACTTTTGACCCTAAGCAGTGAAGATTCACCCCAGATTCACCCCTTCTGCACCACAACCTACTGACCAGAAGAAAATACCTTCTGAAGACAAAGACAGTGTTATTTTTCCTGATGGACAAAAATCTGCTGTTTCAAAAAAACCTGATATTTCAAAAATATAGCTTGAGAGATAAATTACCCTTGATATACAAATATATATATATATATATATATGTACACACTGAAACTAAAGTTAACTGGAAGCTTTTAGTGATTAGACTGTTACACTAAATACTGTTTCAGTTTGTCCCTGTGTCATTCTATTAAAAACATTTCCCCAACATGGTTCTGAACAGCAATAGAGTTACTTTTCAGAGATGGGAAGGGAAAAGAAAAAGGAGTTTAACTATGTTTTTATTTTAAAGATATGTTGTGCAAAGAACTGGAACTAGGATTAGTCAGTTAGGAAGAAATAAAGTGCAGTTACTTCCTGGAAGATACATAACAACATTAAAGAGAAATCTCAAACGCCCATGAGGACCAAACTTTTTTTCTTGTCTGAGGGCAACAAAAATTACTTCATCAGAATGCTGTTAATTTCTAAATTACCAATCATTACTTACAAAACACGCTTAAGGAACTGGAAAAAATTAAAACAAAATGTATTCTCCCCCTCACTGTACTTATCTGAGTGTTCACGGTGGCATAGCAGTTACTTTTTGTTAGTGATGCTGGGGGTGGTAAAGAGACTCATGCAATCTGGGACTGAAAAGCATCCTCTTTAAATTAGTAAAATGTGAATTTATAGCTATACCAACTGGCAAGGGGACTTTGCAGGTGTAGAGCTGCAAACAAACACGATGTATTCTCTAAAATTAACTAGATTTCAAGTTGAGGGAATCCTATGAATATTACTATCTTTCACTGTAATAAATAACAAAACACACATTAAAAACTTGCAGTATTTTTCTATGTCATGACTCCAGTCTGTCTTGCTTCTGTTTCAGGTCACAGTGAGATGCTCCCTTGGTTTAAAACATTAGCATCACTACCTACTTTTTATTGTCCCTGCCATCATTTACTACCCCTGCATCTGAGCTGACGTATTCACATGGGCCCTCCTCATCACCTTCAGCACAAACATAGCTGGACTAGGAAAAAAATCTTAAGAAAGAATGCATAGGACAATTGAGGGTGACTGAAGCAACAGAGAAGGCTCAGATGTTCCATTCTGCCTTTGGGATAGTAAGTGTGACTACCAGCAGAGGTGTTTCAACATCCTCATCTGCTGCACTGGGTTTTGTCAGCAGGCAACAGAAGCTGAGCAGTGCCTCAGTCACCATTAAATTTCTCATCTGCCCCAGAAGCACCCAGTGTCCTGAACAAACCAGTTTCAGGCACCATGCCTGTGCTTTAAACTATCTTGCAGTAAGCTTTTAAAACAAAGAAAACCAGAAAAAAAACACCCAATCAATAAAACCCCCAAACAAACTTTAAAAATTAAATAAAAAATTTTAAAAAATGGCATAAAACCCCCTCAAAGACATAACAGGAAAACCACGTGTTTTCTGAAAAATCAGAAATTACAGACATTATCTACGGAATTCAAATTGCATCAGAAACCTGGGGTGACAGGCACACGAATTTAGTTTCCTTTTGACATGAGCTGGTTACCATACTTGCTTGTGCCTCTGAAAATCCTGCCCTACACTCAAGTAACAGGCACACACCATCCTCTTCCTCAGGGATGGCAGCTCCTTCCCCTGTGCTAATTCACAGCTGGAGAGACTGATGCACACCCCTCCATCCTGAGAAGGACAGAGTAACACCACTGATGGTGGGCAAGAGGCACTGAGGACACCTGCAGTCTGGCATAACTCTATCAGTCCTTGGCTTTGGTTCTGCCTATACAGAAAAGCCAATTTTACATGCCTTTTCAGAGCTCCAAGTACTCCTCTCCCTTCTCATTTCACAATACCACGCTGGACCGTATCTTCTCTCATTTATCTGAGCTTTTAAAAATCAGGCCACGGGGCAAAGTGGGCAGCAAGAAGCCCTCATAGCAAAGTTTTTTGTGCTGTAACTCACCCTAGCTACTGCTCCAAAAAGACATCGGTTTACCTATTTAATAATGAAAAAGTGATTGCATGACTCACCCTGCCCAGACCACTTTGATCCTACAGCACCAGCTACTGACTTGCTGCCTAAGGCTGTCTTCCCCTCTACAGCACAATCTCCAAGACACAGAAACCTCATGCTCCTCTGGCTGGTGAAAAGCAAATGCAGAGTTAAGGGCCCCATTTCTTCTCCTGGTGCCTCCTGTGGGCAAGCAGAGACCTGCCAAGGGCAATTTCCTTTGTGAGAGTGTCTCTCCAACAGGAACAGACTTTTTCTTTCTCTTTTTGAAGTGCAAATGTAGAATGCTAGGAAGAACATCTGTATTTCCTGGGATGAAGGTACAAAAAGCCACTACCATGCCTATATGATGCAAGGAAACAGTATGGAAGTCCTCTCCACACCATTGCCCAGTGGCTCTAAGTGTGCACCGTCATAAACCTAATTCTTCCTCCATTGCTGAAGTTCCTTGAGAGTTCTACTTGCTCCTGCCTCAGTGGTTCAGCTCCTCTCTGGTAATTTTCAAATATTTTTGTACTATAAAAATCATATTCTAAGCATGACAGACACTGCAGATCAAAAAATTGTGGTCTGGGCTACACTTAGCAGGACTGGCTGGGTCGTGCAATTAAGTTGCACGACTCAGCTAGCATTGGCATTAAGTAACTGAAGTAAGTTGGCATTAAGTAGCTGAAACACATACTGAACAAGAAGCTTTCAAGGCATAGCTGGCAGTATAACTCACAGAGGGCAAAATTAGTGATTCCGATTCCAGCAAACCCACCTTGGACTCCCTATACTTCAATTTGCTCGTTATACTACCCTCCCCCTACACCAGGGGGATAAACACTAAATTTTTGCTGCAGGTTTGGAGAAGCAGAGTTTTGAGGCTACACTTAAGAATGACCAACTCCAGGCAGAGTAGGGTGCTCTGCCTGCTTGTTTACCAGAAACAGGCTAGGGAGATGATACTAAGCAGGACCACAGATTATCAATGGCTACTGCTGACGAGGTCTGCCTACCCGTTCCTCAGCACGTGTGCCCCACACCGGTACCCATGCATGCACCGATGGGGATGCCTGAGCACTATGCTGCTGTCTGACTCCACCCATGAGTGGAGAGCGAGTGACGGAGCGTCTGTCCATTACAGAAACGCTTCCTGGGTTTAATGTAAAAGGCTCCAAAAAATCTATTCTCATGTAACTGGAGGTATGGGAGACAAAGCCAGCGATGCTACAAGCGTGTCAAAACTAGTTCAGACTCCAGCTCAGAGCCTGTAAAAGCCCATTAATTAGGATCATAATGTCTAGTCATAGCACAGGAACAGCTCAAAAGGATTAAAAACAACCCTATAAGCACATGCTTACTTGTACAGGCCATTGTAGGTGGGTCTGATTCCTTCCTAAAATAGTGTTCTTCACACAGGCAAGATGTGGATGCTTCATCAAGCGTGTAGCTGTGAGGGGGACATTTGCTGCAGGATGGACTGTGGGGTGAAGCTTTGAAGAACCCAGGTCTGCATACTGTGAAAAGAAGAACCACAGGCTAAGCTCTCCCATCATAAAATTAGTCTCTTCACATTTCCTTTCCAAAAAAAAAAAAAAGCAAAAAAAACCCCAAACATATCTTCAGCTAGAAAACAGACAAATATGAGCTATTTGGTTTGCATATTTAAAAACAGTCTATGCTGCTAACAGACAGTGCATACTTAAATATCTGTATGAAAAGAGAATGAGAAGCTGTTGTGGTGGTGATTTTCTCCCTTCCCAGCATCTGCCTTTGGTGAGAATTTATTTTCCTTGTTGAATGCATTAGAGGTAACATCTTTTGAGCTCTGCTTTAGAAAACATTCTTGTGTTTGGGGATTTTTTTCATTCAGTCTTAGAAAAACAGGTAAAATACATCTCATGGCTTTCATTTAAGATGTTCTACACCCAGAAATCAATGTCTTGGCAAACAAATAGCAACACAGTAGTGGAGGGGAATCTCAAGATCGACAGCTTTAAGACACTGTGATAAGGCTACTTCCCTAGGGTCTTTTCCTCTGCAAACCTGTGATGAATTTTAAAGTGCTCCATATAAGACAGACTGCTCTGGGTATAGCCCAAACCAGGCATGCTCACCATACAAGATATTCCTTCCAGCTCTAATATATATGTATGACAAGGCACAAAGACTTGAGAGCTATTTTTGTTCCCACAAATATAATGTATGGCTAAGGGTACATAGGGATTCTTTTTTTCCAAGATAATCTGCAGTGAATACAGTAATACCTTGTTTCCAGCCTCCTGAAACAAGTGCTCTTTCACCTAAGCAAAGCACTCAGCATTTCACCTGCAAGTGCACACCCAGCTCGAAGCAGCGACAACCACAGTTTGCACACATCCACACCGGCTTTAAGAAAAACCAGCTGGCCCTGTAATTGTACCATTACATGTAGAATTACAAACCCACTGTTAGTAAAAGGAGGAAAATTCGATTTTCTGTTTGTCTCAAAAAACAGAGACATGGAGGCATGGTAAAGCAGCTCCAAAGTGCTGCTACTTTTTTTCCTTTGGAGATGCTCTAAAATAATTCTGCCCAGAATGATATCAGCAATCCATAGGTCTGCTATCAGAGAATTTAACTGGAAATCCCAGAGCTTTTCCATTTACATTGAAAGTTCCCCAGTTGTAATTAGCTTGCACAGAAAATGAGCTCACAGCAAAAGCATTAATATTATCCCACCAGGAATGTCCCAGACAATCAAAATGAAAGTCACATGCTAAAATTCAGCACATGAATTCAGATGAATTCATCACCATAGATAAAGTGTAGGTTTTTGCTAGTGATCCCTTTCTGTCCGATGGATCAAGTAGTCTAACTGCCTTGAAATTTGGTTCTGCTTCTTGTAGTACCACAGAAACTCTCTCAACATCTTCCCTTTTACATCACTAGCTTCTTCACCAAAGGTGAGACACTTGTACATCACATCCTAACTCCTACAGCCAACCAGCAAGTCTTTGCTCCTGAGGGTCACTTGTGCATCCAAAGGGGTACAACCTAAAAGCATCCAACAGACCTTCCTCAGGCCCCAGCTCCAGTCTTGCCCAGACCACAAACCCTGAAGCAGCTCCCAAGCCTACCACGGGCTGCCAGGTCTCCATCATGTGTCTGCAGCCTTTCCATCCTACTCTAGGGAATGCTCACCTCCAGCATGCCTGCTGAGCTCCCCAAACCTGGTACTTTCCCACACCTTCCTCTATCTCCCTTTTCTTCCCACAAGACAGGTGGAGAACAACTAGTAGGACTGGAGAGATTTATAGGCATTAGAACCCCAATTTCAAGAGGTGTTCCTCATCCAACTAGTTCTCCATAGCTAGGATGTGAGCTCCACAGGACACAGATTGTCTGCTCTGTGTACATACAGCAGGACCTGAGAACAGACCTAGGACTGAATTTATTCTTGATGGCTGTTAGCAGAGTTGCCATGAGCTTCCCTCATGCTTTATGGCACATCCCTTGGTTTCTCACACAGAGCTAAATTATTTACTTTGTGGACATCTTCAAACGCTGCCCTACCTAAAAGCAAGGACTTGTGCAATCTCTGGAGAGGCTTCTGGGAGAGAAGACCACCAAACAGCTCCTGTCTAGCCTACTATTTGTATTTCAAAGTCAAACACCCAGACAATAGAGAAGGGAAATGAAAGCACAAAATGCACAACATATAACGAGGGCAGCCCACATCTAGTGTGTACTTGATATAATTAGCCTTCAAAAAAGGACCTGAATTTATCTCATTACGTCCCATCAAGACAGACAGAAAATCATTATGGCACGAGAGTTTACCATGCTTCTATTTTGTGCAAAGCACCAAATGCAAAATTAGTCAGTTTTCCTTGACAGATTTTCAATGAGGTGCAGCTTGTTAATGACGGTATGATATGTAGCACAGCTCAAAGAGAATGTTTGGTTTTCAGGAACATACAACAGATGTACAATGCCAATAACCCTTGTTTTAATGAGGGATGTGAAATAAAACTGAACTGGACCAATTTTAGTATAAAATTGGTCCAGGTCTACCCTTAGACTTGGTGGTAGGTGGGCTAATGGTTGGACCAGATGATCTTAGGGGTCATTTCCAGCCTTAAAATTCTATGATTCTATGATCTGCAGGCTCCCATGAGTCACCCAAGTCCCTTCTCTATCCGAAAGGTTTAAAGAGGGACATTAAAGAGCATTAAATTAGACTGAAGATTTCAACACAAGTCAACATAGATAACAAACAGCCAGCAGTGTAGCATGCTGTCTTATCTAGGTGAAATACTCTTGCGCTGGTTAGAACGGAAGAATTCTGGAGATGGGATATGAAAAAAAAAAAAGCCACATAAAAAATTTAAGAATTACCACAGCAGGTGGTGGTGTGCCAAGGCCACGGTCCTGCAGCAGATGCTCTGGGGAGGACAGAGGGGAATTTGCAGGGTTTCCCCTAGTCTCACATAATCAGCAACATAGGGACCGCTCTTGACGGAAATCACAGCTTCATTACCACACACAGGGGCGGAAGCATCTATATGTGCATGGATGCCTCAGGCGTAAGTAGTACCTATTACAATGATTTCCTCTGTACCCCTTCCCAGGTTTGCTTTGTGCACGACCCAGAGGACGGCTGGTGAGGTGGTTCACGCAGCAATCCTCTAATAAACAGGGTTGCTACGATGAAATGGATGCTGTTACATGAAAGCTGACCCAGGAACACACTGCAGAGCAGGTATCACAGCAGCCAGATGGTCACAGTCTTGGCTGAGCTCAAGAGCCAAAAGCAGGGGTTGGTCATTTTTCTGTTACAATGTCTCAGATATTTTGGAAATTGCATTCAGAGCAGAGCCGGACTGCAAAGAGCTCACCTTGCACATGCTTTGGGTTTTGGTCTTTATCTTGCCATTCTTCTTCTGACAGTCAATTTACAATCTCTTCATGATGTATATACATAGTGTCTGGGGTTTAATTTCTAATTAAATCTTATTTTAGTCTTCTATTTTTATCTCAGTATTTCCAATTCAACAGGTCTTGAAAGGATATGTAGAACTAGTGCAATTCAGTCATGGACATAACGGTCCTATCTCTAGTTTCAAAGGGGTGGGAAGAAAAGAAATATGATGAGCCTAAGACTCCCTGTAATCTGCTGCAAGGCAGCCAAAAATAAACGAAATAAAGTTTTAAGCTGTTGATGAGATCTGCTTCTTTCTTCATAATATTAAAACTGATAACTCCTTAACTGATTAACAGCCACTGATGTGTGAAAATAGTCTTTAAATGAAATTGGTTGCCAGAAAAAAATAAGAGTATTTTTAGACACAGCAAACATGCCATAAACAACCTGCTGGTGTTAGGTACAAGTGGGATGTGATTCCTTTAGTAGCACATCCATTATTAGCAAATTAATTTCACTCTTCTTATTTTTAGTAGCAACCACAAAATGTTGCGGCCACAGAGCATTAACGTCTGCGCAGCCTCTTGCTTGTGCACCTCAGGAGAGGCCAGAGAGAGATGGCTGCAATGAAGGATGGCAGAAAGACCCTCTAGGGACAGCAATGGTGTGAGCTGATCCCTTAAAACAGCAGCGATTAGATTAGAAACTGGCTTCGATTGTTGCAGACGGGAGTCCTCAACAGCCATGCTGATAGAAACTGGCTCTTCAAAGGTGGGTTTGGGGAGGAATCACTGGTCCTCTTACAATGAAACTTGGCCTCTTCAAACGACATGACAAACTTTATGTATTATATCAGCACTAGAGACGGGGAGTACCANAAGCCAGTAACATCCAACAGCTGGGACTACTTGACAGATTGTTGTGTGCAAGCCTTAACATCAAATGGTTCCCAGCTGCATCTCTGTAATCATCCCTGTGCTTCAGCAGAAGGCTGCATGTAATGGACAGGGCTCCTCTCCTGCCACCCCATGCCTCCTAGTACACACTGACTGACCCCAGGCAACAACTGCCAGCAACCTTCAGCAAGGACCACCTCCGAGGTTCCCCATATCCACAGGCACATGCTTGGCCATGACAGTAAACCCACCCAAATAATATTAGTGGAAATTCCAGTTTTGTCCCTGTCAAGAGAAAAGCTAGTAAAACACGACCATAAGCCTTGAAACCCCAGGAGACATGAACAAGGTCCAGCCTGTTACTCCCCTCACGCTCTCCTGATGCTGGGAAGATAAGCTCACAGTACTTAAGTGCTTAGGATCAGCAAAGCGACCTTTCATATATCCCAGAAAATAAAGCTCAGAGAGGAATTACACTGACCCCCTTGCAGAGCACCAAATTAGTCTCCACAGTAATCAGAAACCACCAGTATAACTCATAAGGTAGTGCCACTAATCCATAAATAATGCTAATGGACAAAATCTAACAAAAATTCATGAGGATAAGGTTGCCCAGTCTAGACGGTGCGCAGGTTATCTGGCAGAATTGGGGGTTCCCTCCCCAAACTGCAAACTCTCTTTGCTTCTCCGTCCCATATGTTAGGTCCATTGGCCTTTTCAGACAGCAAACTTCTTTGGGCAGGGACATACAGCTCAAATTACTACAGCTTTTAGAAGCAACCGCAGTGTAAAACACTCTGCCTCATGGACAGACCCATAAACCACACTGAGCTGGCTCCCGGCTGTAACACAAGCAGGCTGGGGGGTGTGGGGGGGTGTGTGTATGTTCAGGAGGAAGGAGAGCAGCTCTGCAGCTCAACTCTGCCTTCATTAGCACATCACTCCAGCACAGGGAGTACACCTCAAGAGTTGAAGGATTAGAGCAAAACCAAGCTACAGCAAACCAACCCCATTCTAGTCTCCAGAGGTGCCATGCCTTGAAGAATTTGCATAGAGCGGGCTGCTACCTCTTAGGTGCATCCAAAATCTAGAGACGGGTTTAGTGAGGTATGGTCTTTACAATGTGGAATCAATTAAACTGCTGAATGGCTCCAAGCCTCAGCTTGTGCTCCTGACATGTGCTTTTACTTACAAGAGAAAACAAACCCAAAATCACAGCAGACAGTCTTCATGTCTTCCAACCAGTGATCTCTATGCTCTTCTAAAAAGTATTTCAAGAACTACAGCAACCCATCACTGAGCATCCTCCTCCAGAATTTATAAGTAGGCTCCCAAGAATTAATCCTGTCCTCCCCAACAGCTCTCCTTGAACTGCAGGATGACATCAAAATTGCTGCCAAAGCTATAAAGCTATAGAAAAATGTATAAAATACCTATTATATCTCCTTTAGGGTTGGTGTCTCTATCGGCAATAGTGCTGTGTTGCTTCCTGCAGCACACTCTGGGGATTTGAAGGGAATTAAATAAATACCCACTAATAAAACACTGTAACTCGAAACTGCCTGTTTGCTGGAATCCAATGGACTTGCCAGCATCCTTCAACAACTCCAGCAGCCAACACTGCAGTCCAACACCTGTTGGTGCTTTAAAAGGGGTTCCTGGAGCTTTCCAGATAAGCAGGGAGGGCATCTGTGGGCTGTACACCTTGAAAAAAAAGAGACCTGGTCTCTCCCTTGGATGTAGCCAACTCCTGCATATCGAGCAGGAAATTCTCCTCTAAGCTTTTATTGTTGCTGTTCTGAGAAAACATCGTGTCTTCTGATGCTGTTCTGTCCAACCCCACACCAGTTCAGGCTGAATTACTTCCACTCCACACTGAAATCATCTCTATCTCTGAATACCAAAACAACCTTGAAAACCAGAATATAAATAAATAGGTACTTTCAATTCCTCCCTTTGAAATACCACTTTTTCTACCACGTGATTCACTAAATCGTCACATGGCAATTTATGGCACGACAATAGCTGCTGGAAAACCCAGAATTAACTGCCACTAATGACATTAATGTGTTTCTTCTAAACGGCATGAAACTTCATCACCCGGCATCACTCGTCAAATTCCCAAGTCAGCTACATTTGCAAGCCATAAAAATACCTAGAACACAATGCATTTGAAAATGCTCACGATTACATTAGGATCTTAATGGGCCATATTTCTGCACATCCCGACTTTGCTTTAAGGAAGATTTTGAAGCAATCAATGAGGCAAAACCTGAATCAAGCCTAAATTCTCAGCAGTGTGATGGAGGGACAGGGAAGGAGATTTATCCTGGCATATATGAAAACCTGTGCTATCATCTGGGTTTGATTTCGCAGAGGGAAAGCAAGCTACAGAAAATAAATGCTCTTAGGGGAAACAGAAGATATTTTCAAAAGCACTCAGCACCGCACGAGCGAGCGAGCTCCCACTGGCTGTGCTGACAACAGGGTTTTTTCTCAAACTTTCTTGTCAAAAAAAGAAAAAATCCTGGGAGAAATTGGTACATTTGTAGAGAAAGCATTGATTAGATGAAGTGTAATTTCCTAGCAAACCCAAACTCTTGCAAGCATGTACAAGGGCTCCTTCAGCTCTTAGCCCAGGTGGCACCCATGGTCCTCCTCCCTCCCTGTTTATAAAGGACAGACCCAGGTTGTTCTCACTGGCTTACAATGAAAAAAGGAAGTCCATATCCTGTTGCTACAGCCTCTCCACCTATTATAACTATAAAATATCTATCTCTGTAAATCTCTATGTCTATAAAAATCTATGTGTCTCCTCTTTGTTTTCTGAGGTGTGGGGTGAAGATGCACTTAAACTATGCTTAAATTACTGTCTTCTTTTTTTTAAACAAAGACAAACTGATATCATTTTACTCCCTTAAACAGAAGAAGTGATGACTTACAATGCTGCACCTACGGGAAAATACAGTTTAAGATACAGAAGGCAGCAGAGACACATTTGTTTCTACATGCTCATAAACATAACTTGAGTTGCCTGGCTCTGTGTGTAATCCAAAAGGCGCAAGAGTCTGGTTTGTGGTTTTGGCACACAAAGACATGCACCCTGGGTTATCTTTTGTTACATGAACGGTAACTTAAACATTCAGGCTGCACTGTGCGCTAAGCAACTGGGAGGATTGATGGACAAGCTGCAGAACTCCCTAGAGTTTGACAGCAGCATAGACTGAATAGCAATAACAAGCATCATCCCTAATGGCAACAGGGGGACAGGATCAAATTTGAAAATGATGCAGGCAAAACCCTGCTATGTCCATCTGTATTCATGTATGACAGACAACAATGCAAAGACCAGTCAGTAAAACCTCCTGGAAATCAGGGTTCTTCAAAGCCGCATGTTTGCTGGCACAATACTACAATAAAAGGGTTTTAGTCTTCTGGTTCACTCTACCATAGGGATCTGAAGCCCAGCCAGCAAAGAAAGAAAGATTCTCTAATTATGCTGTGGTTTAGACAATCGCAACCCATTGTGGTTAAGAAATATGACGTTTGGGAGAACTTATTCTGATGATTTATGTCATGCGTGTTTGTTCTACCAACATTTCAAGGTTTTAGCTTGAACTAATAGACTGTACACATGCAGGCAGTAAAGAGAAGTAAAAATGTGTAAAATATTTCCTTCTGGTTGGCTTTACCTTTCACAATTTCATTTGTGTGGACAAGATTTCTAGGTGGCATAAGATCAACCTTTCCTCTGCTCGCTATTTTAATCCAAAATAGGCGCATTTCATCAACTCACAGTGATGCTAACACCTACACAAAAGGAACCTTTCAAACCCTGCCTCAAATGCTTAAAGTCTTGTTTGCTCCTAGCTTTATGATCATCTGTCTCAGGAGGTAAATTCGGTAGGACTGGCTGCAGACAATTTATTTTAAAATTGTTCCTCTGTAATTTATGACTGAACATATGTCACTCCAGACACATCTATTCAAATTCCATCAGAGGGCGACGGAGATAGATGTTTTACAGTCCTTCTGACCAAAAAAAAAGATTGGAAGGATTTATCCAGAGTTGCCTGGACTAAGTGAGCTAAATGGGTTTATGTACGTAGAAGTGACTCAAGGGAGGTGGGGGGTGGGAGGGACACATTTAAAATTTAAGATAGAGGCCATGCTAGTGAGTTCTGCAGTGGGCAGGCTGCTGAGAGGTACAGAAGGAAACATGGATCTGTCTTTTGAGGAAAACCTCCCTTCAGTCATGCTGCCTTCCACAGAAGCTGGTGGAGTTTTGCAGGAGAGCATACTGGTTACAGCTGCAGGTCCCATCAAGCTGAACTCTGCCCTGATAACCAAACTGTTGCCCGATAACCAAAGATGCTTTGGTTATCAGGCAACAAATCAAAGGGTGTGTGCAAGGAGGACATAGCAAGTACTAATACCCAGCAAAATTTAACAAGGAAAGCTGAGAAAGCTTCACACAAGGTGCAGAAACATCAAGCGGTTATCTCATCACATGAACATAGAATGCTTCCTGAGTTTAGTTTAATTAACCAGACATAAAGGTACTGATAATATTTGTTGACTAACTACTCCTTTGAGTCAGATGAACACTGCTACACTTCACAGTTCATTTGCCCTGACAAGTCCACCACACAGCTCCTCTTCAGCCATGAGCTCAACAAATGTCAACCTGAGGCTTTGTCGACTCTTCCCACATGACCCAAACAATATTGGGAGCTTTTTTCTCTAAGTTCTAATCCTCCAATCCTGCAACAACAAGAGAATTTATTTCAGTATAATCTCTCCCATTTCTGGAGGAAAACTTGCTGCATATGAATAAACACACTTAAACCCAAGATAAATCAATACAACTTGACAGTTTAAACCTTGATTTTGGAGCCAATCTCAATACAATTTGTGCACATGGAGTCATGATGGAGTTGGATTGTCCTCAATACTGACTGGAACTGCTGTGACTCCAGACCAGACAGAAGAACACTAAAACCCAGGGGAAAAAAAATCAAAATATGCAGTTTTATATCCCAAGAAGGTATTTTGTCAGACTACAAACAAAAGCTTCCTATTATTGGGAGGGAGATGTCCTGTTAGCATCCCTGTCCACTGTGTCTTCTTGTGGGCTTTATTCTTGCCTCTGAAATGGCTGTCTTACATATTCAACTGGTCCAGAAGTTCAGATGTGAAGCTAAGACTAAAGCAAAGGAAACCCTGCCTTCCCTCCTGCTACATGAAGCCTCACCATAACCTCCTTCCTGATAAATCCATTTCCCCATACCATAAAGAACTAGCCTGAAGCACACTTTGCAGCAGCAATACTGGTGTATCTCATAGGCTTTTATTTAAGGTTTTGAGCTGCCAAATCTTGATTTATGGATATTTAATTTCCAAACTATTATAAGGGGATACTGCTGCTCACATGTGGCTTAGCTGGCTTTCCAGCTATATCAAGGCAATAAGCGTTGCCTACATGAGCCCTTTTGTAATTTCTGCCTTGTCTCCACACCCCTGAATCACATCAACTTGAACATTCTTCCTAATGTCATTTGCGGAAAAACACACAACATTTCTGCTTTATAGAAAACATTCACAATTGATTTGTTGAAGGGAAGACTGGAAGACAACAAGAGGGGAGAAAGGGGAGCTGCTGGTTTGAGCACAGGGGCAATACATCCTGGATTTGGCATACCTACACCTTACAAGAAAAGGCCATATCTTATGTCTAATACATCACCACCTCCCAACAGTTCACCATCCCACATCTCCTCTTCCAAATCTGTGTTTTCAAAACCTTGCCAAATATTGTGGCATCTATTCTGTGATTGTCATAGTTCAACAAGAGGTTATCACTGTGTGGGATCAAGGCTGTGTATTCTACACCCTCTATTCATTCCTCAAGAATAATGGACCATTTGCAACAGTTGTCCAGGAAGTCGTTAGCCCCTTCACACTCAGCCTGAGGGGGCGTGGGTGCTAATGGGCCCTCAATGGTCCAACCATACCCCATGACTCACCGTTAATTACCCATTGTGTGGGTCCCCGCCCTGGGGGAGGGACTGGGTGCTCCCTGAGGATATACAAACAGGGGCAGAAGGGCTTTAGACTCTCTCTTCGTTGGATCGGGAGGAGCAGCGGGACCTCGTCGGGAGGAGCAGCGGGACCTCCTCAGGAGGAAGCCATCGCTCTCGACCGGACTACAAGCATCGCTTCTGGCCGGGCCACAGCCGTCACCTGCAGCAACGGACTCTTCACTTCTTTTTGCTTTGGACTTGGGAGAGCCACGTGGATCTCGGCACCGGGGCTAACAAACCCCTTTGGGCTTGTGCCTTGGGACACTGGGTTTACTGCTGGGTCTTGGTGAGTTGAAAGCAGGTTGTTCTCTTTGTGTCAGTGTTTGTATGGTAATACCTTTCATTAAATTGTAACTCTGACTTATAATCATCTCTTGTGGTGGGTCCATTTCTCCTGCCGGTTTACCTCTAAACCAGCACAGTGATACACAGTGGATCAGGGGGACACAGAAGGATGCTGCTTGTCCTCACAGCAGCCCTGAAATACAGGGACTGAGAATCTGAAGAACCAGTCTTGTCACAAAAAATGAAAAAAGAAAGAGAGAGAGAACAGAGGTCTCTAACCTTTTTGACAAGAAAGCCTTACGATGCAAGCACCAAGAGCTCAACCAGAAGAAGGAAAATGTAAGAGCCCCGTATTTAAGTCCTAAGCTTTTCACTGAATGACCAAACAGGAGTTTATTGACTCAATTAGAGATAGGTACTATCTTCCTCCCTGTCATCTCTCAGCCTCACCAATATCCAGCATCCATTCCATATGGATGCACTTCTGGATACTAGTTTCTTTTCACATGTGCTATAAAGCAGCTGGGAACTTCTGAGGCTTTGACACTTAGCCCAAAGCCCATTCACAATTTATTTTTTTAAATGTTGTGTAAGTGGCAGAAACACAAGGTTCATTATTCTGCACAGAAATCCTCTCGTAATCCAGCCAAATTTAAAAATAAATAGTTGCAATTAAATGTGTTGCTGTATTATTTATGTAGATGCATTCAATTTGCAGAAAGCTGCTATAAAATATTCCCCTTCAATACAAGGGAAATTTATTGCACTTTTATTGTGTACTTTCTTCTCCCTGCTCAATTGTATGTTGCTCCCTGCCTATTTTTTTCCCCGTGTTACTTAACGGATTATTTTCCAGCCACTGTTTCTGCTACTTTTTTCTGGAAAGAATGAGAGATGCAATCCAAATCCAAATGTTTCTTGATTATTTGTGAATAAGGCTGCTGAATGATTACTAGACAGATAATTCCAGTATTTCCCTTGCAATCGAGGACCTCTCCTTGTCTCTGCATTTTGCTCTTACAGCTGCTGGGTAAATGATATGCACCAAGGCTGCCCAAGGCTTCAGAGTGCATATTAATTCTGCCAGGAACTCCAGACACTCTGAAGAATTGCTAATTTAACAACAGACTGTGAAATTATTTTTTCTTTCTTTATTAATTGCTGTGCTATTTGAAAGCGACTTCACTGCCCCAACTGTCTTACAGAATGAAGAACAGGGGGTATTTCATCCTGCCAGGAAATAATTGAAGGCTTTCTCCCTAGCAGTCCCTATATTCATAACCAAATATAAATATGTGAAACAAGTGCTAATAAAAATAGGTTAACTTGCTGCAGGTGTTCCTCTGTCAATTTATCCAGGTGATATTAGCAATATCTGACAGGGAAGCACAGTGATATATTTCACTTGTGCCTTGACATTTTGATTCCGTTTGTTAGGGTGTATGTGAAGGGATCTGGCTTTTTCTCCAAGACCTCTATAGCTGTCAGTCTGTGCAAACAGGATCTGACAAGATGTCCATTTAACAGGATTGGAGGGCAATGCAAAAGAAAGAAAAAAAAATAGATGGAGAAAGCAGAAAACTGGGTAAAGCTGCACTGCAGTGCAAAAAAACGGATGCTCTTCACATACCAAGGAATTTGGAAAAAAAAAAAAAAAAAAAGAGCAGCTTGATATGCAGGATCTGAGGCAGTTTGCATCCTTTAATCAATTCCATCCTTCAAGAAAGGTGACCAAGAATAACTTAAATAGAAGGCAGAGGAGAAAGAAACAGAGGCCAGCATTGGAGAAAGGTTCAGGATCACTATACACTCATCCACAGAAGATTCTTGGCTGGTCTTTGTTTTTAAAAGGAGTCAGGAAAAGGGAGAAAGCTCTCCTTTACTTCATACATCTAACTCCTCGGGAGCAATCCAAATAGAAAAATTTGCTTTCCAATGCTGCCCTTTTCCAGCCTGGAGAGGGAAGCAGAAGGTGATGAAGCTGTGTCTTTCAGGGATAACGTAGAAACATATTCTACTTATGGAGCCCTGAATTTAGAAGCCTTCGTGAAGCTTGTCTCTCCCTGCAAAGAACTTTGGACCAGAAGCACAGGGATGGATTACAGTGAAATACAGTAAAAATTCCCTAAAAAGATGAAACAACAAAAGACAAATATAGCATTTAAACAGGCAATAATCAGAGTTTAGAGATTTATGGTAACTGGCTGGTGAATGAAGGCAACTAAGAGATTTTGACAGGGTGATTTCTGCACCTCTGCAAGACTGTCTTCATGACAGGTCTTACAGGAAGCCCAACCAGGCAAGGTCTTGCCTTCACCTCCTCTGGGACATGAGCACGACACCTGCTCATGACCTATCTACACCAAGCTGCAGAGAGGCATCTTCTTCCTGCACTCTCCTTTCAAAGTCCAAGTTTCCCAGCACACAGTTTTCATGATCTAAAACATGAGAGCTGACCACCCTCATCCTGCATCCAGCCAGCCCCCAGCTCACACAGGACCACCCAAGTGCTGTTCTAATGCATCAATGGACAGGAGAGCCATCCAATGGCTATGGAAGGACACATATCATCATCATGCACACAAAACAAGCGACCTACAGCTCAGACTGGGAGTACTACCAATCCCAAAGACCGAAAGTTGGACAGATATTGTCAGAGCCACCAAATCACTCAGCCACCACGCAGGTCCAAGAATGACCTGCCATCCCAAAAAAAGGAAGGCTGGGAAAAAGGTCTGCGTCAAAAACTATCCAAAACAGACATCCCTGATCAGTTCTGTACCATCACAGCATTCCTGGAAAACATCCTGGTGCAAAGTGTTGAAAAGAGACCTCAGCTGAGCAGAGCAAGCCATGCCCTCCTTGCCTTGCTACTCCACCAAGGTAGAAAATATGTGTCACCAAAGCCATAAAGTGCTTACAATTATGGCCCCAAACCCAGTAATCTCCACTGATGTAGGTAAATTGCTGACTCCTCTATCACTGTTATTCATGATGCAAAAAAACCTTGAGTTCTCTCTGCAGCTTAATAAAACCTGTGGGGAATTGTCGCAAGGCTTTCATTCCTTATAGCTAGCCTTTAATGTTGAAATCTGGCTTTCCTGGAGGGGAACTGAATAGTTTAGAATAATTAGTGATTTACATATAGAGTTGTCAACAAAGATACATTATATTAAGTTACCAAGATGAAGGGTTCCACCTTCTCAGTTGCTACTTTTGATTTTATTTTATTTTAAAATTCTGTATTTTAATTCTGCTCACATTCTGCTATTGCTAGTAAAGTGGCCTGAAGCGGACAGCAAGAAGAGAGCACTAAATCGAAGGCTTAAATCACTTCTTCTTCAGTTCCCTGGCAGATTTAAAGAGCAACCTGGCACTAACGCTCTCAAATAATATACTGTTGGACCTGACACAGCAGAGAAACTCTGCTTCAAATCACACAATAGTCTAAGTGACCTCACAATTACAATTAACCTCCTGCCCACTATGCCTAATGACAAATGATCATGTGAATGATAGGATAGTGAAAGGACCCGGGTAAAAAAAAAAAAAANNNAAAAAAAAAAAAATTAATGTTTTCTGATTCTTACATATTTAAAAAGCCATTTTCAGTTAGCGAAGAGCCAAGGGATGCTAATTTTAGTTTGGCATCCAAAAGAAATTAATAACCCTTGCTAATACAAATGCAGGTGTAAGCACACGCTGTCAGCCTTCTAGCAGCAAGAGGGATGCATGGAAGTCTCCCACCATCACAGCGCTGTAATCCGAAAAGTACTAATGTCCTGCACCATTATAGATCTCAGCCCAGACCAGCAAACATGAATTTCAGCTGTACTGGATTTAAAAAAAAAAAAAAAAACAAAAACGGGGAAATATAACCTCAGAATAGCATGTAATATTTTTGTGGCATGCTTATTGAGCCCACGGGGTTCCAATTACAAGGTTGCTAACAAGAGAGGCATCCTAGGTTGTCCCATCATGTTTTGTGCTTTTTCTTCTTTATGTCCCTCATCTACATACTTTGTGAGCTCCCTTTACCGGGGGCATCCTTCTCTGCTCACACAGCATTTTTGGAAGGAAGCAGAGCTATTTTCTAGCCTAGTCCTTTTGTAGAACAAGGAAGCACAAAGATGGTCCTATCCTGCAAAGAGCCAAGGGCACCTGTTTTGTGTACCAAGCTCTAATGGAGTTTAATTGCCCCAAATGCTCTCCTAGTCAGAAGGTACTTCCCCCTCCAGATCAGTCAGCAGTAGGAGTGATGTCTCCCTCACATGCTTCAGTGAAGGAAGCTCACTAGTTTAAATAATTTGTTACAGTTTTTGCTCATTCATTCACTTATTCTAATTAGTGTCCAGACCTGAGGGGGCAGAAACCTCCAGCTGAGGAGCAGTGGGGCATATGTATGCGCCTCTGTGTCTGTCTATCTCTTTTATATGTATAGGACATGTTTATGCAAATTCTAACCCCCCCACTCTTCTCAAACCTGGCATTTTCTAGCACAGATACATTTCCCAGGAATGACAGAACCAATATGGATGTGGCCATCCAGATGTCACCACTTGCACCTGGTAGCAGCAAATTACTTGCAGGTTCTGCCAAGACCTCTTTCAAAGCAAAGCTAACCTTTACCTCCTACTTGCTCCGGAGCCAAAGGACACAGCACCACTGACACACATGGGCCATACCCATGACCAAGGCACATGGGCAGACAGAAGCTTTTGGCAGGTCCCTCCTGCAGAGCATGTCATGGCAAGTATTTACCAAGTAGCATGCTGAGCTCGTTTGTAGTAGCTAATCACAGACTTAAAATTAGAGGACAAGCCTTATAGTGCAGAACATTATGTATAAGGGCTTCTATGTATATTTATAATACCTGTTTCAGCATGCCTTTAGATAATCTTTTCCATAGAAAAGAAATAAATACAAATATACTGTATGCTGGCAATTTAGTCTGATGGCTGATTAGGGAAACATTGCTTCGTGAATTCTAAGCCATGACATTTCCACTAATCTTCCCATATCAACAGCAGGAAAAGGAATGGTTTTCCTATCTCCATGCTTATCATTTTCAAGCTGAGTATATTATCTGCTAGTCTCTGGATTTACCCGATAGCTCTTAAAAAAAAAAATCCCAAATATACTGCCAGTCTATGAAACTTATGTGTGGCCGTATGTCATTCTGAAGATGAACAAATGTAGAAACTAGCTCTCATCTTTTTCAAAGTATGTCAAATAAATAAATAACCAGATTGCTATCTGTTATTTCCCTTCAATGAGATTGCTGCTTAGAAGGTTATAAATGATGACGTTTTTGCTTTTGCAGAAAGCTATGCACTAAACTTTTCCTATAGCTTTCCAGGGATCAAAAACAGTCTGTTTGTTGTCAGATTTCCTAAGCCTGCTTTTCTGCAAAGCCCCCATGGTGTAACAGCTACCACCTCCCTACATGCCCGGTTGCCCCCAGGAGACCTTACATTGCAACCCTTGCAGCATCTTGCCCTGTGAGCACTTGTGGACAAAGATACCTTGTCATGTACTGTCCTACCTGGGGCTGCTTTCCACCCACTGAGCATCAAATGCGATTGTTTGCACAACCCCAGGACACAACTCCTTCAGGTTTTGTAGTGGGATGGGAAGCATCCTGCTACAGCACTGGTTATGAACCAAAATCTTGGTTATCGGGCCAAAACCACATGTCACTCCACATATCTTCCCCTACATCATAAATTTATAGAAATTATATACACTACTTTACTTTCTCCCTATTCCTTCATTAGAATACCTCCATATCAACATCGGGATCTCATAGAAGGGACAATACAGGTTTCCTAAATCCTCAGATAAGAGAAAGAGATTTTGGGATGCTTTGAGTCTTTTGGTTTGCTAAAGTTCTCTCCTTTGGATGGACCTGTTGGCTAGCCAGACAGTACATTCACAACAGGGTCTTCAAATCACAGTCCTGTAACAGTGCTGTGTTTTTCATAAAAGCACAGTGAAGAGCCATGTTTTGATGGAGGACAGAAACCCCTGTTTTCAGGTGCAGGGTTAGCAAAACTACCGACTGTACCATGTTTTGATGCCAAAATAAGACTGATTCTAAATAAGGCAAGTGTGAAAAAAGTAAGTACTGCAAAACACAACATACGTGTACATATGTTGAACATTTGGTTCAGGAGTGTATTTCTGCAGTGAACCTCTCAGTTGTTCCAATGTACATTCCCTCAGCACACAATACTAACTATGCAAAATGGAATTGCGAGGGGAATGAAACTCATCCCAAAGACGTGCCTTGGGAGCGCACTTAGCACATTCAGGAGTCTTTCAAGGAACCAAGCCACAGCCAGCACAAAGTAGAAGCCTTGCAAGACGCACAGCATGTTGCTTCACCCTATAAATCCATCCCCAATGTGTCATCCCACCTGCTAACATAGACTGAGGTTTTACCATCATTAACTACAATAATCCTGCTTTCTGTTCTGCCATCATAGACACCTATAGCAACCTTACACTGTCATGTATTCAGATTCACCTGTCTTTGGAATCTACTTTCCCAATAGCTGTCATGCTCCAACACTTGTCAGTTGTCTCAGAAAACCAAATATTACTGTGATGTTCACAGTGTAACCTAGAAATTCCCTACACAAACTAGAGGGAATTCTGCCAATTCAGAACTAAATTAATTGCTTATCAAAGGCAAAACTGACAAGGGTTTTTGGTTCGGTTTTATTTTTGCATGAATCCATGGTTTATTGCTTCCCAGACTTGTAACACTACTTAGCTTTTTCACGATGCACACATGAAGACCATTAGATATATCATTGCAGCTTAATAACAACACAATTACAACCACTTAATGCATTTAAGGAAACAGTCCCAGTTTAATTTCCAGTAGGAGAAGTCACGTGCCCTACTAGCAAGGCATAAACCACCAGCTTGTGCTGAAACCCTTCTCTTATTTGCTTAGCCAAAAACTTCACTTGCCCACTAGCACAAGGAGCAGACTTTTGCCCTGATCCGAGCTCCTGGGGGCAAAGTCCACATGGCTCCTTTCAGCATCTGACTGCTCTGGCTCTACCCTTTACCTGCACCTATATAAATAACTCCACAGCTCCTTTGCCTGAGGTTATACTAAGCCCTGACAGTGCATCCTTCCTTCCCCTCATGAAATCAGCCTTCTGGATCACAATTTGGAAGTTCTTGTCTCAAAACCCCCAAACCAATCCTAGCAGCAATCTACAGAGTCCAAAGCCACAGAGTTTTCCCCATATTTAAACGTCAAGGCACTTTGACTTCTCATGCCCCTGGAAAAGCAGCTCACTCCGCAGACCTCATGGGCATGGGGATGTTGAGTCCTCTTGACCTGAAGGACATGAGAAGGCTGCCAGAGGGTCACCAAAATCAGCCCTACACATACAGCAGCTCAGGCTGCACTTGGCAGCTTGCCTATCAAGAATTTGGTACCCCAGCACTAAATAACCCATCCCACTCAGCTACACATGATCCATTATCCTTCCAACTAATTTCCTAATCACTCTTGGGTGGGGGATGGGGAGGGAAAAAAAAACAACCCGAGAAGAAAGAAAAAAGGCTTATAATGCTTTCTAACATGGAATAAAAGGGTGGGTACATTTCGGTGCCACAGCACAGCAGAATTGATGCTGCCCACACAACCTGGGGTTTGGAAATAATGTATTTATAGAAGTACATTAAGACCAATTTAGAAAAGGTTGATTAGATAAAGTAATGCTCATTCAGGCAAGCCTAAACAATTTTCTTATTTCATTGAATCAGCAATAATGTACTCCTACAAATGCAATAAATATATATCCAATCACCTCTTCCTTCAGTGACTTCTCCCCTTGTTCCTTTCAGTTGGCAGCATTTGGTTTGGGTTGTTTTCTGACAGGAAAAAAACGCACGGTAACTCATTTATAAAACCTTCTCTTTCTGGTAATTTTATTTTATCTCTGTAGCATTAGGCAATCTAAGCAGAAGCAAATATTGTTTACTTGTTCATACCAAGCCAGAACTCAGAGCTGATGAGACCACGGAAGAAAACTATTGTTTTCTTTGTTATTCTGTTGGAAGACCCGTGGTAGTATGTCAGACGTCAGTAGAGCCTATTGGGGAAAATACAAATAGCTCCCTTCTTTTCATCCATATGCATGGGAAATTGTGCTGGTCTATGCGTACTGGAAGATTTCATGCTGTTGCTCCAGCCATCTCTTCTCACACTGTAACACCTGCTGGAAAAGAATTCACTGCCATTTGTAATTTAGAAACCAAAGGTTGCGGGTTTTTTTAAAATCTTGACTGCTTGATTGTGTTACAGCATCAACTGGTTATTTGCAAGGTACATCTAAAGAGACCCGCAGCACTAACCGCAGAGCAGGCTTCAGTGCCCACAGCTCCCAGCAACGCTGCACCCCTCAGCCCAAGTGAGCCACAAAAGCAGGATCTGACCTGCCAGCACTCATTAACTGAGAAAATGATGGGCTGCAGGCAAGTGAAGGCTCTTGGAATGGATATGCATGCAAAATCCTTATGTTTTTGTTGTGCACTGACAACATTTGTTATCAGGACACCAGGCACTCGTCTGCCTACAGGTTATGATTGGGAGAGTGCCCTCACCTCAACCCTGGCCACGCAGGCATTTGGACCACAGGCTCCTTCCTGGCTCCCCACTCTGTTCTCACCCTCTCTGTTATTTACCTCTACAAGCAATTAATATTTCTTAAGAGTAACCTGGGGGGACAGGGGGAGAATTCCCTCTGTAATCTTCTCTCTATTCTAGCATTTGCTGCTGAGGTACAAATGTTTCTGCAATGATTTCACAAAGACAGACATCAGGAAATTTGTGCTGCTGGCCATGTACATCTCTGCCCAGGTTAAATTCCCAGGTGTACTCTCTGTATACAGGGTCTATCAACCAGCAGCACACAGAACTGATTCACAAAGTATATCCTTTACGAAGACAAGACATCTGTCATCCTATGTTGCAAATTCAAATTTAATAAAGGATTCGGCTTCAACAGGTATTAATTTTTTTCCATAACCAAGTCCAGAGAGCTTCTCTGGATCGCTCTGGATTTAGCTAAGGGATGTTTCTGAGCTGCAACCCAAATCCAAATCACTCCCAGTACTACTGACTGCTTTGAAAAGTGCTACACTTAAGCAAGAAATGACAGTGGGATTTTTGACCTGTGCTATTAAGTGTAAGGGCCCAGCCACTCCTAAGGACTTAATAAACTTGCCCACCCTAAATCAGGAATGACCAAAGGTTCACCGTTAGCTTCCAGGGAATAGAGGTTTTACTCCACATCTTCCACCTACATGCTGGTATACAGGTTTAATAACCTAACTTTTTTTTGCTTCTCTTGGAAATCTCACTCTAAAAACACGAAACAACCAAGAAGGATTTAGTTAGGAAACCAAAATTAGCCAGACTTGCATAGCTTCACAGCATACACACAGCTGAGTAGCTATTTCTATGGAGTCAGCATGAAAATCTGGAAGAAAATTTGCTGGTTTAGGACTTGCACTATAATTTTGTTTGACCCAGAATTAACTCAGCTCAAAATTGAATTGAAAACAAATGAACGTTTACATTCTTTGCATTACAGACACCACACGAAGCAAAGAGAGCATTAGCCCAGATCTTTTTGAGTGTGGTACGGATGTAGCTCAAAGACCCTACTTGCCACATCTCAGCAATTGAGGACCTTGGAAAGCATTTGCTTTTGGCATTGTCCAGCAATGAAAGCAGAGAAGCAGACAAAATCCTGCTGAAAAGAGAGACTTGGTGAGAAAAATCTTAGCTGATCCTCCAACTCCATCCCCAAGAATAGTTCCTTTTGGAAAGTTCTGGATGTCTTTGCTTTACACAGCTGCACCATTTTTCTAGACCATCCCTGGTGAGCTTTGCTCCACTACATTCATTTTACATTCCCAGAGATACATCCTTTCCTAGATGTTTTCCTCTGCAGCATCACCACCCTCCCCTGAGCAACACTTAACAACATCCCCTCCCTTGATGTGACCAGGGTACAAGTCAGCTTTGCTACCATCTCACAGGCAAGGAGCAACTGCAGAAATCTATAGTGAGAGAGAATAAAAGTCATCATGGAAAGGGCATTTGTTGGAGGGGGCAAAAAGAACTTCACATACAGAAAACTGGGATAAAAAAATAAGAGGAGGAAAAAGAAACATAGTTCTAGGAACTTGCTGGTGATACTTAACACAGCAATGTCACTCTCTGAAGCTGTACTGACCTTTCTAGAGAAATTAACATATTTCTGCCTACTACCTGTTTTTCTCCTGTTTTTTTTTTAAAGATTTTATGACAATAACAACTCCACAAAAACTTGCAGCGCTCACTTTCTCTCATGTGCATGGAGAGATTAAGTCTAATATAATGCAGTACCCATTACTGAGCAAAGGTGCAAGTGCACCTGCTCCACATTGCTTCAGGCAGACAACTGCCCTGTCCTAACCCCTTTTTTCCAGCCAACATGGCAAGCAATTTATCACCATCATCTAACTTCATTCACCTCCCTTGTTGAGTGACAGACATCAGAAGTCTTGTTATTGGACTGTTACTAGGTGACAAGGCAATCACATCATCTAGCAAGGTCTTAAAGAGGAGAAAAATTTCCTAAATCCCATTACCTGAAGGCCTTCCCTCTTGGAGATGATGATTTGCGTGTGTTTATGCCACAGATGTCAAATGGATTTCTGACCCTATTTAATAACTTTCAACCCTGCTTCGAGGTGAGTTAAACAGGGGAGTCCTCCCGTAGATGCATAGATTTGCTCCGTGGATTTTAAAACCATCAGCAGTTGAATTTGCTGGATGCTTTCAAGGCAAATGCACTTACCTGACTATTAGGTAAGCTTTACAGGCAGAGGCAACTCAGGCCGGGATTTATCCCTGCTAACTCTGGCACGCTGGTAGGAGTATTTTTCTCTACAACACTGGAAAGCATTTTCACATGGTAGCATATGCGAGCCCATCACTGGATGTGAAAACAAAACCCTTCCGTAACTTCTTCCGCTATTCATTTCTGGGGAGCAAAATGCAAAGGGACACTCATGGGAATGGAAATCACAAAATGTGACGGAAGATTGATAATGACAACTGTGGCAATCAACACTGACACGGCAGTCAGCAGTCTGTAACTCATCTCAGAACATCTGGAGATGCTACCAAGTCTGGCAAGACAGCAGCTGCTGCCAATGACAGCCAAAGACAAGCTATTTTGGGTTCATTGTATTGTTTTGCTGCAAACAATAATGTCAGGTCCGAAACATCACCTGCAGATTCCTTTTGACTTCTCTGTGATAGGACCTGGAAGGGCTGCACTTATCAACACATATACACCAGGGAGAGACAAGAACAGATCTAACAAAACAAAGCTAATGACTACTCAAGACCTCTGGTTTTGGCTAGCTCTCGAAAGATAAATGGCCTTCTCTCACGAGAAGGGCCAGCTTAATCCCTACGCAGTTTGGCTCCCAGTCCAAATACCAATATACAGGCCACTTCTGTACCACATGTGTGCTGAACAGGGTCCTACTGAGTAGGTGAGACCTCCTGCACATTTAATGTTTGCTGCCCTATGAGACAGCTCTGCTTTTGAGATAAACACACTTACCTTAGAAAAACAAGCAGACATACCTGTATCATACCTGTATCCTGTGCATTTCTAGACCTCAGGCCTTTGATATTCCAGTTACCATCAGAAAACAGAGACTTTTTTGATGCTGTTCATAGCTGGGAAGATGCTTCTTACTGCCTCTCCATGAACATGAAAGCAGCAATTGCTCTCTTCTGTGGGCTGGAAAAACGGCTTCCTTTGTAACACCAGAAAGGTGCATCCTGTACCTTTGAGATCATCAAGTTTTCATTCAAGTTTTTCATCCAAAAACTATTAACTTTTTTTATTCTGCTTTTTTTTCTTTGAGTTTTGGAATATAGTAGTCAGGTGTCAGTTGAGGTTTCAATTATTACTGTACATACCACACTGACTTGACAAAGCGAAAGACAGACACGGCCAATCCCATGGAAGAGAAAAAAAATCAGTTCAATTTTTACCTCCAGTGTTCATTTCACCTTCAGGATTCCTCTCTTTAAAATCAGCATACCTTCATAAATGGACAACCATACATACAGGTATATATGCACATGTTAAAATATATGTAACAGATACCATCCCTTGCCCATCGAGATGTTAGCTACAGCTTTCTGTATCTGGCTGTGCTAGAAGAGGAGATTTTATCTCTGCTTTTTGTTCCTGGCTTTGGCATAAAAAGAAACTCAGATCAACAATTTTTCATGAAAAAAAGATGGAAAAAAAGGACCTGCTTAACACAGAAGAGCTTCGCATGTGAGGAAAATGCAGACATAAATGGTTTCAAACATGTCTGTGTAATTGATAGACTTTTACTAGAACCTATATGTTTATTTTTTGGCATTGGGTACTGGGGGACATTGGACACACTCCAGTTATACAACATCTGGATTCCTTTATAGCAAAGTACAGAGATGTACCTATCATTATGGTTGCTCAAAACCTGAAAAAAATTGAAAACCTTCTTCTCTAAATGATCTTTCCTCTAAGAATTGCTGGATAATTAATGCATTTAAATAATTTTCACTGGTTGTCCAAATCCCAGATACTTTCACTCTGTAAAAGGTTATCTCTGTCCAAGTTACGAGAATAATTTTAAGTTTCATTCGGAAATACTAATGGAAAACACTTGGTAGCTGCTCCAATAACAATGTCCACAACAATGAGCTTTGCTGATGATGCGTGTACTTTATATATCCTCGAAGCACTTAGCTGCATTCTTCCCGTCCCACTACCACACCATGGCTGCTCATTTAGGTTAGTTTAGAGCAGCATCTCAGGCCTATGGTCAAAATTCCCCTGGAGAACAGATTGGAAGGGAGAGGACGGCAAGGACTGAAACAAAGCCAAACTATAAAAATAGCTTACAATGCATAAATTCAACTTTTCCTCCACAAACAACACAGCATCCTCCAATTGACTCTGCTGCAGTTAGACATCAAACTGCAGCAAAGATACCAGGGCAAATTAATGATTCCTTATTCTTATGAAAGCCTGTTAACATCTACTGATTAAATTCACCCCCTCTGCTAGCCAAGGCAATCTAAATTGAGAGTGGTGGATTTGTCTTACTTTGGGTAAGTTTCCTTCCAGCTGGGCTTGCAGATGGGACCGAGAGAACATTGTGTACCCCAGTAAGGGAATCTATCGGATCTTGACCTCAGGTCTGTAAACCCTCTCCACCATTCACAGTACTAAATCCACACTATTGCTGCAAAGCAACGCTAAATAATACCTGTTTATCAGCCAAGATCTTCATCTCCCTGCCTAGTTAAGAATTATTATCTGAAGGACATCTCTATCAGATAGCTCGATATCTATATGATATATAGATCATACAGATATAGGGGATAGTTGTGGAATATTTTGATGATTTTTAAAGCCTTCCTTTGCCTGGCCACTCTATCCATTTGGGTAATTTGTAGGAAAAGAGGAGGCAATGCTACTGCTGATGTGGGAAGAGGATGCTCCCCAGACAAAAATCACTGGGATGGAATAATATCTGGGTACCAGGTTTTGAGCTAAAAGGCTCAAATACACAAATGAAAGGAATTCATCATGCTATTTATCTAGAAATAATTATAATCTGCCACTTAAAATATCATTATAGAATATTCGAAGTCTAGCTTTTGCCAGTTGATTTTTCCCCCTCCTTTTTTTTTTGAAAATCAAACTCTGTTTCAAGTACAGATAGTTTCTACAGAGGAGTCAGTTCCTAATATCAATGGACTTCTTAATTAATGTTCATCCTGTCTTCTTCTATTGCTGTATTGAATTTGAGTGCATATGGCTTAATAGACACACCAGATGCTGCTTCCCTAGGTGGTTTAGGAGCTAATGCTTCATCATTTGAAGGTTTTTAAAAAGAGAGGCTCATTATTTAGTGGATTAGCCACCTGCTCAGAAGTGGAGACAACCTGGAGGAACTAACTTGCCTGGCTGTAAACCAGAGACTCAGAAGGGGCTGTACTGCTGCTTCTTTGGTGAAGGAGGAGAAAGCAGACAGCCCAGGCTCCTTTCTTTTTTTCAAAGCCTCTGTCATAAAACCAACCAATGTGAAAAGACATCTTGCAGAAAAAGCATTCTCCCACCCTTCTCGAGAACAGGCAAGGACTGAACCCAAAGCATTCTGACTTCTTCCAAGGCTGCTCTGCCAGCCTCTTCCTGCTCCAGTCATTTGCTCCCCATTTCATGCTCCCTTAGGGTTTGGAAGGTGGAAAGAGATATAAAAACACAAGTTAGCATGCATTAAGGCTTTAATAGCTGCCTCTGCCACCCGCAGAGATACCAGCAGTCAGTCAGCAGTGACATCTTGGAGTCAGGCACATGATGATTTTAGTCACTGAGTATGGTGATACCCATCCCCACCCCCCGCCCCCTCAAAAAAGCTAGATAGAAAAGTATGCAATTCTTACTCTCCATTACTGTTAAACCCAGAAATATCTTGTGTCCCTTCAAAATGCATGAGGTCACACCTGTTCATTTAGGGAACAGACAAGCAGGAGTCCAAATGTGTCTGGCTGCAAGAAGCATAGTTGATGCAGTAAAGCACATGAAAGAAGGGTTAAAGCTTATAAAACATATTATAAACCAGAGTTATGTAGGTAAATACATGTTGTGCATTCTAGGCATCAAAAAAAAAAAATCCTGCAGTGGATGTGGTTTTAATACCCACATAGACAACATATTTCTGAAGCCAAACTCATTGAAACAACAACTGTCTTTCTAGCATCTTTAGACTGAAACAGTTCTAAATAAATCTTTTGTTTAAGATGACAAACACTCAGGACCTGACGAATCTACACTCACAATTGCCATACATTACGACTACAATAAAGCCTGCTTGCTAATACATTCAATCTCCTTATGTTAAAAAAACCCAACCAAAAACCAAAAAACAACCCAGCCAAAACAACCCCAGAGAAACCCAAACCAACCCAAAAAAACCAGTCAGAGCCCAAAGCCTTGCCACATGACAGCTGCTGGCAGCAGGATGCTGCTGCTCCCAGCGTCACAAACTGCTCAGGCTGCTGCTCCCCAAAGGGATGCCTCAGGATGCCTGGAGGAGCTGTGGTAGGGATGGGCTGCAAAGACATACTGTGGGGCTGATTTATATTCCCTGGTTCAAGCAGATAGCACAGCTCTCGAGAGCAGAGGCTTAAGCACAGACACCTCTGGTGGGATGGGTCTTTCACCACACAAGTGCCTGGGACAGTAAGATGGCAAGTGCCAACTTTGCTTCAGAGAACGATCATTGGAGGGAGGTCGAGCAAGACAGTTTGACAGGAGGACTGGAAGCCTTGATACATCCAGCCCATGGTATGAGTACTTTAGAGTGCTGGGATAGGAAAGTTGGCTGATAATCTGCAGAAGATATTTAGTGGCCTTCAGCTAGG
Organism: Heliornis fulica; assembly: GCA_013399135.1. Taxonomy (NCBI): domain Eukaryota; kingdom Metazoa; phylum Chordata; class Aves; order Gruiformes; family Heliornithidae; genus Heliornis; species Heliornis fulica. The sequence goes on along the minus strand of VXBZ01011341.1, from coordinate 461,785 downwards.
CAGTAGGCACCCTCTTGTTTCATGTACACATGCATGTGAAAGGTGAGTCTGAAAAGGAAAAGCAGAACAGCACTTACAAGTAAAAATGCATCATCTTTTAAGTGGAGCCACCTAATCCTTTTTCTTTTAGGTCTGTATAGCACAAGGCCACATTGATAACACCATCCTATCAAGCCACCAACCCCTTTCTATGTGGTGCTGTTGCCTTTTTTTTTTTTTATTCTCTGAGAGAAAAAAAAAAAAGTCTTTTTAATGAAGCTGTTCAGCCTTATGTTTGTACAGCAAAAAGCAGGAGCCACACCTCATCAGTGTTTAAGAGTTACAGGGGCCGAGAGTGTTTTCTTGCTGAGCATCAATTCCAGCTCTTTGAACCAATTGCCACAGATTCCAGGAGCTTGCCCACACTACAATTTTCACACTTAGCAACTGTAAAATTGTTAAAGCGATATCTTTCCACACGGTTGCTCTGTTATTAGTGCTTAGTTTGGCATGCCACCTTAGTTACGGGCTTTAAATGCCACTTTCAGCACTTCCCAGGGTAACCTTGGCCATGAAATCGGAAAATCAGATCATTTTCTGGTCTGTTTTCTTCTTTTTCTCTGGATGAGATTAGATTTTGCTACGCTTGACTGACAAATCTCATTTGGAATTCCAGAGGAGGCCGAAGCCCTGACCTCCTTAAGAAGTGGGAGGCAAAGATGTCTCAAGCTATGATGGGAAAGAAAGAGCTAATTTCAACACACCACATAACAGGCAATTAGTAATTAATTTGCACCGAGACACAAACACACTTGCAGAATATGCTCAGAAAGTGCCTCCCTGTCAAGTCAGGGTGCCTAGTTTCATTTCTCTAAAAGGATGCTAAAACAAGAGGTTGTCTTCTTTCTCCGTGCTACCTATTTCTGTTGCGTTTCTCTCAGGAAAAACAGAATTATGAGAGTTGGGGGTTTTTCTTTGAACATTTTAACTAAATCAAATGAAGAACCATCCAAACAGTGTTTTCAAGATTTTTTTTGTTTAATGTTTAAGTGATTATTTGACCTTTCCATTGCTATAATCTTTCGGCAGCTCATTATGTTCCAAGCATGTTATCAGTGCTGGATGCACTGTTACTTAAAAAGGATGCCAAACTGCACATCAACCATAATGAACAACAGACAAATGTCAAAAACTTTAATTTCCAGTGTTTAGTCATGCCCCTTTTGAAAGTTAACATCACATTAAATAGTATTACAGAATATCATTCAAAATGACAGAGCAAAACCTCAGCTGCTCCATCAAGCAATATACTTTCAACTGTAAGACATCAAAGTTTGGTTCACAGAACTGTATTAACTGATGACATAGAGGATCACCCACTGACACATTGGTACTTACTTCTGATTAACCTGGAATAATTAAAAAAAACCCAAAACCCAAACACATCAAATAAGCAAATATGCCCAGCACTAATGTGTCCATTTTGGTCATTTGAGGACAAAAACACAAGGCACTTTAGTGAGTTTATAATCTTTGCCTAGACTTATTTCTAAAGCCACATCTCCCACTAGAGAGGCAGTAGTGCAATCCAAGAACACCCAACTCTTCAGTGTTTCCCAAGAAGCATGGACTTGCAGGGCTTACCTCCCCTTCAGGAAAACTTTATATACTAAATTTTCACGAGACTCTAAATTTCAATACAAGCGCAATCTGAGGAACCAACTTCAAAATGTATATAACTGGACTTATTTCAGAGCTACAAGCCCCAAGAAGTCTTTTTCCCCAAGCAGCACTTCCAGATCTTTGAAACTTTGATAGAACACTGTTTACAGTCAGCTTTCCAGAGCTGGGAGAAAGGGATGGTCTGTCCCAGGGAGCAATTCAAAGAAGGGAGGCTCTTCTGAGCAAGAATAAGCTTGCAATGCGTGCCAACCCTCCAAACCCATACAAAGCTGACAAGACAGCATCATGATAGGAGACCCTATTTTGTGCCTTTGCAACCTTGCTGACAGTTGGAGGATGCTAACTTTTCCATTGTTGCCAATTATCCCCAGGCATTCGAGGCAGGGTAAATGAGGAACACTTAGTGACAGTAATCGATTTTTCAGCATGCATTTTTTTATATTTAGACAGGGAATGCCAAGCTAATGAAATGATCTACTAAAGTATAAAAGTGGATTATACCATGTCAAATAGTATGTGAAAAGCACGCATCTCCATATCCTTCAGTCTTCTGCTTCCGCCGTGTTTGGAACTGGAAGCAGCAGTTCTGGAGAGACCCTGATATGTCAGAAACCACAACAGCCATCAGTAACCATTTTGATCAATGACTGTGAATCAAACAAACAAAGCAATCCTGCTTTTAAAAACTGAAATCCCTTAATTTTAACTGTTACTGCTTAAAATGTAGACTTGGGGATCAAGACTTAAGAGCTTCACGTCAAAAGCCTCTGCAAGTGTCACTAGATGTGGATATGTGAATAATAAGACTAAAGTGTTTCCTGCTGCTACCAGATCTGCAATTGAGGATCATCTCCAAGAGGAAGAGGAATCTGGAGACTGCACCCCTTGTTCTTTCACATCAGCACTAACTCTTTTTTTACTTGCTCATCAGGCATTCACAGCTTTCCCTCAGACAACAGCCACATCCTGCTCCAAGCCTACCCAAATGTTGATGTTCAATCTGGGTTACATCTTGGTAAACAATCCTGCTCTCCCAGATATGCAGCAGGACAGGAGGCCAAGAGGCCAAACTCCTCAAGCCTTTGTTTCTTAAAAAGCACAAGGTTTATTCATCTGTTATTCCAGTTCAGAAACAGGGTAAAGGACTACCATGGGGAAGACAAAAGTTGGTAGAGATCATCACTCCAGATATTTTTCTGCTTTCAGGATAATCACATAATCCAGATTCTTTTTCAGGCAGAAGCATACTTTCCAAGCCTGGTGCTCTTCCCACATCTTTTTGATTTCTCCCCACCCACCAACTCACTACACCTGCTTCTGGTGTGATTGAATATTAATATCATGAAATTTCCTATTTCATGTTACAAAGTTCTTTATCTGTTGCCAGTCTTGTATTTGATCCTCATCTTTGCTGCTCATCCTATGTTTTTGTTATGAATAAAATAAAAATTAAAAAGATGTAATAAAATAAAATGAGAACATATAATGAATATCTTGGGCATTACAGATAGAAGGAAATTAGAAAAAGATCTATAGAGCTGCATTTGTATTCAACAGGATATTAATACCCATATGTCTTCAAGACCCAAATCAGAGCATCTTTTTATCACTTGCAATGACACAGAGGACTGGCAGGAGAAACGTGGATGTGGACAGTCTTGTAAATAAACTGCTCAGATTCTCTAGTGATGGACAGACAGGTGAATAGTAAATACCAATGTTATGCCAGAGTTTCTGCCTGTTCTCAGATGTCCCCATCAGACACAAAAATAAAAGAAATCTCTCTGGTATGCCATGATGTTCATTCCTCTTGCAATGCATCAGGAAAAGCGTTGCAACTCCTACTGCATGGAAAAATGGGGTGATTTCATAACCACGGGGTTTGCTCTTAATCAGATTTAAGAACTTTGCTCTATTTATTTTAAACAAACATAGTTCAGTTAAAAAAACATGATTCTGCCTGACTGGTTTTGTCAAGTGCTCAGGTTTTCTGGTCCCAGGTTGCTTGGTTCAAGAAGGAGAGGTCGGATGCTTTCACCGCCTGTTTTGATTTCTGCCCCTCAGTTTGGTCAAGGTGCCTGACCTGAGACAGCACACATTTCTCATCTGTTCCTATTGCAAGGAGGATGAATTGCAAAGGAGAGACTTGCACAAAGCCCTGATATGTACAAAATTAATTGGTTTGAGCTTAAGTTTCCCCATTGGTGCTAGAAAACACTCAAATTGAAGGGAGTACTGATTTCACATTGAGTCGACTTCTCTTTGCACGTAGTTCAACACTATCTCAGACAGCAGAAACATGTTGAAGACCCTCTCCTTCAGCATCTTCCTGAAGAGTCTTCACCTCTACAACACGGTCACTCTTCCTCTTGGGATCTGCAATGTTCTTTCACTTGTTTCTGGCATCTCAAGCAACCTGCCTCTCCTTTCCTTACATTTCTCTATAGAAATAGAAAAATCTCTGCACTTTTCCAAGAAATGCTACAACTCAGCTGAGGCTTGCATTTATGCTTCAAAACCAACCTTCAGAGTTACTACTCTCGCAGCAAAGAGGGGATCTAGCATTATTAGATATATATATATATTAGATATATATAAGATATATAGATATATCTAGATATATATATTAGATATATTATATATATAAGATATATATTATATATATAAGATATATATAGATACTGCTTTCCACAAGAAATGTAAAGGAATCCAGTGGATAAAACCGGCTATTTTCTTGTATTAAATATAATAAATATGTATAAACTTTGAAATCTATAAGGCTCAGAAAGACCTAAATTGTTGCAATCTATCACGTTTTCTGGGGAAAGAGGTGATTCTCCTCTCGGTTGCAACTTAATAAGAACTTCAGGTTTCGGAAATTAGTAACAACAATGCTATTCACTATGGACACAGCATCTTTATCTTCAAAGAGACTCTACAAAAAATGAACCAAGTAACATGCACTTAACCTTTTTATCTATTGAACATTTTATTTTAAACACTAATAAAATTAAAACTATGCGCTGCCTGTAGCTCATCACTGTATTTTCTTAGAATAATAAACAACCTATTTTACAAGCTACATAATTCATGAATACAGCAAACCCAGCAGAGAAAACTTACCATGATTAATAAGTTTAACATTTTTACTTAGGTCACATAGTCACTTTCCAAAGACATCAATAAAATGTTTTACAGTTAAATAACAAATCAAGATAAATCACTGTAATGGGCAACTACTTTCCAATTACACTTTATTTTTGCAGAAGTCATTTTGGGGAAACAGCATTAATCGCCACTTGGAGTTGATAGGGCATTACCACCAAGTGAGGAGGGAAGCATCTCAGTTTAGTACTGTAGATGTCCTATGCGATGCCAGCATGATACTTAAGTTGAAAATAAATCACAAGCAGCATGAAGATAGCAGGGGTGACAGTTCCCTCCTCCCAAAACAGATGACCTAAATAAATGAGAAACATCTCTGTGAAAGCTAAGCCACTATTATTTTTTAATATTTTTTTTAGCAAGCTATATTCTTCCATCCAATGTCTCAGCTGCAGACTTTCCACAGCACTCACTGGCTACAAATATCCAAAGGGTATTAGTGACCTGCATCGTGCTTTAACTGATGCTTTTTGCCAAGGACAGTCAAAATAGAAGGAACTATCCTGATGCCTCATGCACACTTAGGAGATGGTCAAAAAAAAAAAAAGTCAAACATTTCCATAAAAACCTCTTGTGTCAAAATAACTGAGAGGAAAGAGTCAGGATTGGTACAGCAAACTTGCTTATAAAGATCCCACAACTGCCCTCAGTTCTAGGAATTCCAACAGTCTTGCAATTCATAGGGACTTGTTATTTAATTTGTGTGCAATGACAGCGCAGTGGAGGGAGCTATTCATGGAACAAACCAAACATAAGCAGGCACATTTAAACAGGTAAGTTATTCTGACATATTAAGGAAATAGAAATGCAATTAGAGAATCCAAATTACTTCAGCTGTGCCCACAAAGCAGCACTTCCCATCCTCCTGCCAAAGAAGGACCCAAACAAATCCTTGGGCTTCGAGGAGCATCCCCATCTCCCCCATGCACCATAAGGTTTTTCAGAAGTCTGGGAAGCAAAAGCTTATTCCCATTTTCATATGAAGAGCCTTGTTTGCTGATGTTGTGTTGGTGGTCAGTCTCTGTGCCTCAGCAGCATAATAACTTGCAATGAGCAGGAATAACTGTAGAGGCCCCAGATTTCTTCCAGTTCAAGACAGAGGTGACAAGATCTGGTACCTCCAGAGAATGACATAGTTGCATGGAGAGAGCATGGGGAAGGGATTTGGAATTTCAACCCTAGAATACCATGTGAATCCCTTTTTATATGCCTACATCCATTTCTGGATTTGACTCTATCTGTTAATAGTCTCCAGAATACACCCTACCCCACAGGCTGGCAACATGGCAATAGCTCAGGTCAGCACAACTACCTGCTCCATCACCAAACTCTGTGCGGGAGCACAGACACATTCACATGAACCTGGAAGAAAATACGTTGCATCCCAGCAGTCAGCCAGCAGAGAGTCCGATGAGTCTTTCAAGACCTGCTGCTAACATGTTTGCCGTAGCTCTTAAGGTAGTCAATGGTTGGACTTACAGCTCTCCAACTCGAGCATCTCAAGAGAATAACTGTTTGTATTAGGAAAAAAGTATTTGATTCCCAACTCAGCTTTATTATGCCCAGTTGCCAAGTACTGCTTTTGTGTCTGTGTACACCTTTTTAAAATTATCGAACCAGGACAAATTTCTAGACTGCACTAGAACCTGAAAAAGTCCAAATCCTTCCTTGTCCTGTAGTTTCTATCTATAAATATTGTAAAATTCAGGATTAAGTCCAGATAGGCAGCACGTAAATGCAGAACAATGTGGCTTTCCACAATGCAGTAAGCAGCGCTATCTGCTCACCGATTCGGCATTGTTGGTCAAGATTTTAAAGTCCTATTGTAAAAACTCCAAGGGAAGCACTTAACTTGTCAACCCCATCCTGCTACAACACAAGTAGCCAGCACAGTGGATTTTCCCATTTGGGTAGCACCGAGTGCAGCCAGGCTGCTCTTCAGGAACAAATCACTCATTTCCAAAGGAACATCTGCAATGTCTCGTCCCAACAGCTGCCCTCGGGTCTCTTCACAGCCTTTCCACAATGCAGTGTTTTCACAGTGATTTCACAGGCTGTTCATTTTCAATAAATATTAGCCACCCGGGCTGCCCGTGCTGCACCCCAGTGTTTGTGTGCTGCTGCATGGGAAGTGTGTACATGACAGCAAGCCTGTCCATCTCCCAGGAGCTTCAGCCAATTCCAGACTCGGTTGGTTCATCTACTACTAAATGCAAACCTCAGTCAGTCTCCAACTGCTCATCCCACTTTCCTTCTTACCATTAATACTTTAACGGATGCAAATGTCCAGAATAAGGCAGAGATGCTCTTGGACTCTCAGCTGATAGCTAGCATTAGTAAGGGAAAACAGATGGGTATGCAGAAGTCAAGTGCCAAGCATACTGTTATGTGTAATACAGCAGTACCGATATGTCCCATATAAGGCTAGGCAATCTCTGTGCCATTTGGTGTGTTCTGCCCCAAAAGACAGTAAAGACAGGCTGTACTGACAAGAAGGTAAGAAACAGGCAGAAAAAGAGACCTGCCCAAGGTCAGAGGCACTGCTTTAAGCATCCCAGCCCCTCCTGTTTTTGCAGAGATGGATGTGCTCACAGCACACCACAATGCCTGCCCCAGATTTACATCAATACCCTGCATTTCCTATTTAGTCCTCAGAAATCAGGCTGTGCATCTTCCTAAAAATGCACTTTCAACACCACATCTGAGCCATACGTCTCCAGAGAAAGCAAACTTTCTCAGGGAGATACTATCTTGCCACCAATGCTGCCTTTTGCAAGGCTCACTTGAAATTAGTCTTCTCAGTGCTTGTTTGGGCACCTACATAAATCACCCAAGTAGAAAAAGCCCTCCTGTTCTAGCAGCTTCTACTCCCTTCAATACTAAGTTTGACTATCAGGGCAATTGAGCAGGTGTTGAAACATGGATGTAGGTGACGCAGAGGAACTACTGTTTAATATTGTCCTGATGGTGTATCAGTGCTTCTTCTGAACACTTTAGCTATTTCTCCAGTTCCCTGTCACAACTGTGGGAAAAGATCAGAATTTCTTCCTTTTCCAAGTCAGCACTACTACATCTTTCTCTGAATCCTGGCTGCATTTCAGCATGTGCAAGTAGCCGCACAAGTGGATAACCTTTCTCCCGCCTCTTCCCATATTCACCTGATCATACCACCTTCTCTAAATGTTCTGGCAGGAAAATAAGACACCTTATCCTCCCTTTTTATCAAAGGAAGAACTCCTCTACTTTTAATAAATATAGTAATGGTCAAGACAAAGCTCTCCGAGTACTCATCACAGGCTTTAGTTGTTCGGACAGGCACAGCATCCAAGTACAGTGACAGGACACAAAGGACACAGACACACACACACAGCCCCAGACAATGTTTCCCAAGCACAGAACTGACTTAATACTGACTTAATATAAACCTTTAGTCAGGTATTAAAAGAGCTCTCTGCAACACAGTGCAGTTATAGCTGATCTTCAAAGGCCTAATGCACATACTGAAACAAGCTTTCCATCTCCATGAGAGATGTTGGTTAAGTTTCTAAAACCTGGCATCTTCCTTTGCATTGTCCTTTGGTTTCAGGAAGAGGGTACAACATTTTCTACCATAAATCCTGTGTGGGCAATTTCTAATCAGAAGAGAATGTAGTTGGAGTTGAATTAGAAGAGATAACATCTACTGGCAACTTTGTCTTTTAAAAGGGGCTAGCATAAGGACCTGAAAACAGCTCCAGTTTTCTGATTAGAGGGAGTCAGCTTTTCACCAGGAGACTGGTCAAATGGAAAAACCTTTCAGCTAGGATCCTAAAAAAGCTCACTAATGTCTAGGTCAATTGTGATTTCCCTCAAAACACAGTGCATTAACTTGAAATATATAAACACACGTAAGGCTCCAATACCCTCTCAAAGCACCACAAATCACTGCATTACACTTTCAGAGCAAAGACAAAAGATTATTCTACCTAAAAGCAAAAAGAAAAAGCCCCACATCCACACAGAGACAAACTAATTACAATATGAAAAATAATGTAACAACCTGACATACTTTAAGAATTGCAATAGAAAATAAGTACATAGGAAGCAGAATGTGGCGATATCTATGACTGGTCCTTGAGTCTTACACATCACTTCCCCAAAACAGGGTTTGGGGGAAGGAAAGATTACCGGAGAAAAGTAAACATGCAAAATACAGGTAAAACTGAGGATATTTCACGGTTGTGTTTCCTGAACAAAATTTACAGTTGTATTGCTAGCACCAAGGTAATGCAAACAATTTCCATGCTAACCTAGAACAAGCATGCTTTGTACGCATGATGAACTGTTTCTGTTACTACCAGCAATAGTGCCAGAGAGCAAGCATCCTACCTAAACTGGGTGATAGCTATAACATTCCTATAGGGCTGTGCTCACATATGCTTAAAAACACTACTGCAGTGAACTAAATCCAGCTACACATGATCACTGAAAACTGTTTCATCAGGTAAAACAGTATTCCCNACCCCCCCCATCCCAGCCACTATTTCTGTTCTCTCCCTACCTTTCTTAAATTCCAACCAAAAATACTTAACAGAGTCAAAAAGGTAGATGCCCACTGGTTTCTGAATGAGCCACTTGAGACTGTCCCTTCTCTCATGCTAAAAATTCCTTCACAACACATATTTCTCCCGTTTGACTTGCAACTGTGGTTCAGCTCCCACACTCTCCCCTTCTCTTCTTTTTTCCACCCTTCTGCACAGAAACACTAAAAAAACTCTGAGAGGAATTAGTCTAACAGTGATTTATAAGATAACACTGATTTAGACAGATAAAGGAAGCCTCAATAGATCAGTTTTCACATTCACACATGGTGAGGTAAGCTTATAGCAAGTGAATGAGGTGATTACCAGCAACACATCCACCATCACCTTCCAACACACCAATTCCCAACTACTTTCACCATAAAAAGAGCAAATACCTACTTGAAAGAAGAGGTTGAGAAGTGTCTCAGATGACACTTCCCTTCCAAGGAGGGTGTTCCTCCTACAATCCCAGAGAAAACAGAAGTTCAAAAGATTTGCTTGCCCCATAAACAAGGGTTGACTGGAGAATGAGCATCCAATAGTAGAGCCATCAAGAAGAAAACACTCCAATGGCATCAAAAAGCATGTAAAACTGTTAAATCCTTAATTCACAGATGCAATGCACTATTTTGGGTGACAGCTCTCGGGGTTTCAGGAAGTTCTCACAGAAACGCAGGCCCTGGGGTTGTAAGGTGGGAAGATAGAAAACAGCAGCCTTCATTCCCTACTGTTTGCAGGATCAATTTAACACAATTATCAGCTTCTTCTTTTGAATAAAATCATGACAGACAGCACAGTGCTGCTTCAAATTAATTCACAGCAGTGGAGGAACAGCTAGGAAAGCCCATGGCACGGAAGTGGCCAGAAGCACCTGCTTGTTATTCATGCTCTCTCTCACAAGCATCATGGTCCCAAATATTGGCTGTGCCACAAGCACGGCTCCTCATCGCCTCATGGTCCAGCAAGCGCTGCACACTTCTCATTCTCCTTCATCCCAGCAGGATATCTCAGTGAAACTTGGTGGGTTCTTCTTCAAAAGATAATCTGCTGCAGGGAATCTCTCTAGATTACATCACAACAAAGTCTCAGGACAGTCTATGATCTGGGTATGCTCCAAGACTACCAGGGCATACATCAGCTTTTAAAATGAAGGATGTAAAGAATTTAGGCATTTGAAACACATTGTATGCAGTCCACCGAGTCCAAATCTGAAGGTCATCAAAGTAAAAAATCTTTTCTACTGGTATTCTTGCTTTAATCAAGATTAGTGCATTTGTTTAGAGATGATTTGCATAGAAACTCCCATTTTTAAAAGGGTTCTTTACCCATTTTTTGGGCATACTTACTGCTGGGAAATTTTCACTACCTAAAAGTCTTTGGTCAAACACTTTGTTTTGGCAGCAAGTAAGGATGCACCAGTGTAAAAGTGTTTCCTTCATATTTATTCCACTCTTTCACCTTTACCAGTTCAGTAACTGAATCCAGCCTGCATCAGCACCTCCAGGATTTCAAGTAGGTTTCAATCCTATTTAATCTTAAGAACATCATTCTCACAATATCCAGTTAATACAGTTTCCGTAACACTTGTGTTCAGGAAAACACAAAAGGCAGACACTACCTTGGGGGGGGGTTTTGGTTTGGTTTTTTTTTTGTTTGTTTGTTTTGGTTTGGGTTTTTTTTGTTTTATTTTTTTGAGAAAACTTTACAACCAATTCTCACCAAAGGAAAAACTGTGATGAGGGACAGGGTGTCAAGCTTCTGAGGATGCTGCAGCACCCCATCAGCACCCTATCAGCTGCAGCGCACCATCGAGCAGGTGTAGCAGGAAGACACTGCACTGCAGACATCCGGAACAGTCTGTGTCTTCAGGTTTTGCCATAGGCCAGCTTTGAGAAGGGGGGTGTAAAGTCTTAAAGCTGAACTTTGTAAGAAGGAGGAGAGAAAGCACTCAAACATTTACATAACTGAGTTCAAGGAGGAGCAATAGCTACAAGAAAATCCCTACTGGTTACATCAAGTCTTGGAAGTGCTGCAAAGCATGGCCTTGAAAGATTGTTATAATTTATACATGCTCATTGCTCCCCAAAATAATTAGATGTTCAGTACTATCATTAATAGGAAACAAAAGAACACTTTTAAAATAAGGCTAAACCAGTTAAAGCATACATGATGTGACACGTGACACAAATAGGTACACCAACTGCTTTCAGACCAATACCAACAGTGAAATATATGAGGTGTAACCGAATGTGTAAATAAAGGTATGACAACTAGGAGGCAGCTTTCATCTTTTAATGAGCAGCTTCTAACCAGGATGAGTTTGGAGTTTCATGTAGACACAATTAGTGAGTGGGTAGTTAATACATATAAATAGAAAAAAACTAAAGTCTTCCTTCTAGGTGTACCACAACACAAACACTATGCCTGTGCTCAACTTAGAGGTTCACGCCCCGTTCAGCCAATTTCTGTTGCTCCCCAATATTTTTAAAGCTGAACATTTGCTTCTGCACTTTGTCCATTTGATGCTGTCAATAAGATGAAGAGAAAAAAGCATCAACTTCTACGTGTTCAGTTTGCCAACGCCAGACTTTTAATGCCACATTTCCCACTGACATGTCCGCTTTAATTCCTCCTTCATGGCTAGCTGCCTGGCCCTGGTGAAAAAAAAATCTGCTATTTTCATGAGGCAGCAGTAGCTGACAAAATAATTGACTCTTGGGAGCTGCACAGATACAAACACCCCTACTGCATTATTAGGTATGATGTCATTTGTGAGGCACAATTTAATGACTATTTATCATGTATGCAACACTTCATTTGGAAACATGCTGTATAATTTTTCATCTTCAGCCTGCTGGACAAGATAAGAACTTGCCAAGTATATTGATCTTAAATAATTTACTACACCATGGATAATATCTTAATTTGCTAGGAAAGAAAAGTGACAGAATGGCAGCACTGGGGACTAACATTTGTTTTTCTCCAACGGAGAATTCATATAGCCTAGGTAAAAGCAGCACATATTCCCAAAACTCACCTCTACTATTTCAAGTCCTCTCAGAGACTATTACTGATGCAGACAGCGAGGTTGATCTTCATATGGGTGAAGTTCTTCACCCCTCTGATGAAAAAGACATTAGACACAAGGCACTGAAATGATGAAGCTAAATCGCTTTTAGTATACTAATCTCCTCTCACCTAGTCGCAAATTCAAGCCAGAAAATCTCACCCAGTTATTCCCAGTGTAAACCCCTCAGCTGGAGCACTGAGCAACTGGTATTGGCTGCCAAACATTATTTATGTTTTCCTTTCACTCTTGTCAGGTCTCTTATTTTCATCATATTTGGTATTTTACATTAAATCACTCAGTAGAATCACAACTTCCATCCTTTTTCTAATTAGGTTTGTTGGCTTTGCATTTGCTAAGCAAAGCCTGAAAATTAAAACTAAGGGCTCAAAATCTTTGAGGCAAATCAAAGAATGCAACAAATAAGTAGGATTTAAAATTCATGATTTTCAAGCAAACTGCACTACTTCTGCATGCATACAATTACAATACTTTGATAACTGCAAAAAGCAACAACAGGCAACCAATACTCTACACATTTCCTCACCTCTCCCTTGTTTCCCACACTCACATAACTATTTCTATATGGTCATCACATGGTAATTACATCAGGTTACCCCTGGCTTGTGACAAACCGGGATCTATCAATTGGGAATGAATGCCAATCCCCTAAAACCATCCCATTTCATAAACCACATTCTGTGAAACAACCAACGTGAAAAGGTTGGGCAAGAGAAAGCCTCATGGGTATCTAAACTCAAGGCATCTTCCACGTTTTTTCCAAACCCTGAAGCAACATTTACAGTCTGAAACTCATTCTTTTCCGAGATGAGCCTATATTAACATGTCTAAGTCCATGTCTTGAGTGACATTACTCCCTAGGAGTGGATGTAGCTAAGAAATATCTTCCTTTCAGCTGCTCAACCTGTACCCCAGCCACCCACTACATCCATCTGCCTCCACAGAGAGCTGGAAAAACCCACCAACCTCTGGGTTTACTGACCACTTTTGACAAACACTGCTTTCTAATAATTAATTGGTTTTGGTGCACTAAGCACTGCATATATTTTAGGGATCTAAACATCTTCCCCTGCCCACCAACATCTCTTCCACCAGAAAAAGAAAAAAAAAGCCAAAGCACGGGTTAACATGAAAACTGTGAGCTATACACAACTTAGGCTCATAACGTTTTCAGCATGAATTCTTTATGCCCCTAGTTAACAGGGTAGAGGCTTTCTTGAAACAAATCAGCTTGTGTTCAGTTCATTATTTTCCATGAAAACAAAGAAAAAAGAAAATTACAGCTTTTAGACAAAGACCAGAAAATTCTGATCCATAGAAGCCTGCAGAGAGGATAAACTAAAAGATATTTTTAAGTATTTATGCATTATACCTAGCTATCTCCCAGTTTTCAACACTCATACATCATTCCTGATTCTCCCATGTTGTATCTTATTTCACCTCCAGCAACATCCCTCAGTAGTGTATTATTCAAAGCAGTATTATGAGTGTTGTTTTCAATGTACTAGGCATATCTGGTTATTTCTGCAGCCTTATTTCTGCACAGACACGCAGCCATAATGGATAACGGCACCTCCCAAGCGAGTTTTCGACACCCTGTTAACAAATCAGATAACCTCCCCTTCACTTTCAACAAACTTCTCAAGAAATTAAGAAAACAGTTCCTACTTCAAGGCTTATTTATAAATTTTAATAATGTAAAGAGTAAAAAAAAAAAAAAAGCTTGTTTATTTCTTTCATGGTGAACAACTCTTCTTGAAAAAAATTATTAAGAAGAAATTAATGCATGTCTGATTTCTCTCTAAAAGGGCTGACCAGTTATCACTGGGAAGAAAACGCCCAGGAGGTAAAAAGTTTCCTTGCATCCCACAAGCAACACAGCAGTATTTCCTGGAGCTAAGGCACCAAGATGGCTTCCTCCAAAATTATACTGACTTTTCTAAAAGAACTCACGGATACTTCTCAACTCTAGATAAGAAGGACAAACAACACACCTCTATGGAAAACTCACATGCTTTACAAGAAGCAGCCATCCGTCACCCAACTTGAGAAGTCCCTTTTGGGGACATCACCCCTGGAGCTCACCCCACTAGGCTCATCCTCTCCATCAGCCCTGAGGTTAGGGTTTTCTGCAGTCCCACTCCCTCAGCTGGGAACAGGAGCTCATATCTGGGTCCTGCCACTCTGCTCCACTCATACGAGTCACCTGAGACAGCGCAGCAAGCAGGAAGGGTGTTAACATCTCCCTTCTTCCTGCACATACTGATACATCACAGCAAATCAGCCTCCCCAAAAGAAACTCAAGATGATTCCACTCACAAGGGTCCCTGGGGACATCTCAGGGCAGAAAGGCAGCCTACATGCTAGCACATTGCCCTTTCCCAACATGGATAACACGGCAAAGCTTCCCTGCTGGTGGGCTCAGAAGAAAGGAGGAAGGGCTGTGGATTACAGGAGGAGGCTACAGTCCCACATCCAGGAGCAGTGGGGAAGAGGGGAAAGGGGAGGTGGAAGCACCAGGAACGAGTCAGGGAGTTTGCAGGGAAAAGCAGGGCCTGGCGCAAGGTACCAGAGGGTGAGTGGGAGGGAATGAGAGCAGATATGTACTTGATAATTATAGCTGCATTTTGAGCAGCTCCAGAGAAATGCCTTGGTGTATGTGATGGCAGAGAGAGAAGAGCCAGACACTGAGGAAGCTGGGTTATGCTCCACCTCAGATCTCATGGGAGACAGGAGCAGGAGGCGGACACAGGAAGCCAAGGGAGGCAGTGAAAACAAGGAATCCTATTTCTGTATCTTAGGAAGAGATGTAGATAATTTAACATGCACTCAGCGCTGAGCTCTTCACATACCATCTGGGGAAGGAGCTGCCTGATCTCTATGCTCATCCGCAGCAACAGAAACTCTCCCTACAGCAGCAGCCACCTCTCTGCCTCAGCATCCTCTTGTTCCAGCAATGCCACAGCACTCTGTAAGCCACTCTTCCCTCAGCTTTTTTCCTTCCCGGACCAGCTGTCACATTGGAGGCCACCAGACCCAGCAGAGAACGTGCTGGTTGATAGAGGCCGAGTGTCACAAGGCAAAAGAACATTGCCTTATAAGATAATTTATCACAGCTATGGCAGCAGCGCTGCTGGGAGAATGCACACCCCGACTTTTGTAGTTTCTATCTTTTGATTATTAAAAGGGCCAATTAGCACATAAATTGAACTGTGAATACTAAAAGGGATTTGAAAACAGTAATAATTAAAGAGCAGGACAGCAACTGGGCTTATGAGCTGCCCCTCTTCCCTGGACTGCTTGCCAGGTCACTCACATATTGATGGAAGAAAAGCAGCAGTGCTCATAAACTGCACCCTGGTACACAGGAGCATCCATGACCTGCAGCCCCGTGCTTGCAAATTCATAGACTCCTTGACCTGGGACAAGAGCGACAGTATTTTTTTCCACTTCTATAACTTGACGCAGCATTGAGTCCCCAGGAAACCTCCCCTCCATCATCCCAAATGCCTGGGGAGGCTGGTCCACAGGTATTCCCTCATCTCAGCTACATGGTGGGATATCAAGACCCAAAAAGGTAAGGGGTGGCTCAGCCAGGGAGAGGAAAAGTGGCAAAGCTCAGCACCCTACCCGCTTTCCCCTATGCCAGCCACCATCTAATGATGAATATCTGATGGCAAACGAAGTTCTCAGACATTAAACTGCTCTCCAAAGAAACTGCTTGCATTTTTTATTTACAGACTGGCAAGAATCCCCAGGGAAAACAATGCCAACTCCTACATGGCACATGGGAAATGCATCTTTCTAATCATCGCAGCCCCCATTCATCTTCAAGGCTAGTAACAATTTCCGCTCTTGGTTGCTCTGAAGCAACTGCAGTGATTCAGCTCCCCTGTGAACACTACTGCCTCTCAATCACGGTATTTACTATTAAGGATGGCTAAATACACTCAGTGACATGCATGCAGCTTCATCCTGGCCCCAGGGGAAAGGTCTTCTCAGCACTCCCGTACAACAAAACTAAGCATGGAAGGGAGCTCATCTGGACTCATTCTGCAGTAGTATAAATGATGAAAGTGCCACAGAAGTTGAATGAACATGAGCCTAATGAAGAAGTCCCCAAGATATCTGTAAGAAGGAAGGCCAACACAGCACATTTCATATATATCAATTAGAACACTGCTCAAGTAATGCTCTCTTCCTCATCTGAAACATATTCATTTGATTATGTGTTACAAAAAGTATGTTTGGGAAAAAAAAACCCACAAAACAAAAAAAACCAAAAAAAACATAAAATTGAGGGGAAAATAAAATGCCACAGGAAAAAAGACTGTCGCTTTTTTAGGAATAAGCAAATGTAATCATGAAAACAATGGCATATTTCTACTCCACTTGTCACTGCGTGAAACTTCAATGTGCCAGGCTGATGCAGCTACAAAGCTCCATCTCCCAATGCCTTGCAACCAGCAAGATCAAGTAGTAGCACTGATTCACCATTTAAAAAGTAAGACACAGTCCATTACAGATCCCCTAAATGGGGATCAATAACTCAAACTTGCAAACTCTTTTGGACAGGCACTAGTCATCTAGGGCACAGCAGAAAGAACAGGGTTTTTCCTACGGTGCTCTTATGAAAAATATAGGACAGTTACTACAGACTGCCACTTCAGTTTCCCGGTCACCTCTGATGTTAACAACTTTTACCAATAAGAGTCCATGAAATTCATGCTGGCAGAAAGCAGCTTTGAAATTAGTGTGAGCCAAGTTCCCTTCGAAGAGAGGTACATTCTTGAGAGACAATTATAGAGGAGCCGAGCAGATTTATATCAGCTGGTTTAGCATTAAATCTCTTCAGAGCATTTAAAAACATTAAATTGAGACCTTATTAAAAATCTCGGCATTTTTATTTCACCAGATTAATGACACTTACATTACTAAATTCAATCAGTAGTTTCAAACACCACCAACAACACAGCTCTGTCTAAGTGTAATTAAAGAACTAGTCATCACTTGGGGGAAAATTTCTGGAGGCACACCAGCAAGCTTGATAAATTCAAGGAACTCACCCGCACATGGGAATTCTAGCACATATATTTTATTATTCCCTTTCCTTTCTGTGTACAATGAAATAACCTGATAGCATTACATTATAAAACAGTTTGACCGAAGGGGCTGAAAGCTCGCAGCAGGCTTCACTTCCACACACCAGTTAATCATCATTTATTGGAAACTCTGCATTGGGATGTTTTGGCTTGCTAATCTTTTGACTGCAGAAGCTGCTGGTCTGAGGAGTTTTGCCTAAACAGCAGATCATCAGTTTTGTGTGAAGATTCTAAGAGCTTTTGTTTTCAGTTTTACTTCAGAGGAAGAGATCTAGTGCTGTTGCCACAGGATGCAAAAAGAGAGACATAGAGCTTTGTAAGGCACGGATCTGCTTTCGCTCTCTTCAAGAGATACTTAAATATGTAGAAACACCGTGGCTCTACGGTGACATACTATGTTAAAGCAAACGTTGGAATATGTATTTACAATCTGGTGCTTCAGTGAAAGAGAAAAGGCTGGAAAGCATCCTTTTCAGTATGTCAGCACAGAGCAAAATATTTACTCCAGCCTTTTCTAGAAGGGAAGATACAGAGAGCTTACTAATACCATGTACTCTGTAGTGGAATTTCTATAGCATGTTAAACATCTATTTCCCCAATAAGCTTAAGAGATCAGAAATGGAATAGTCATATATCAATGATGTTCTGCTATCTCTAGCTTTCCTAACCTAGTTGAGCATAGCCTGTAGACTGTGAGAATGAGCAATACAAAGTGTAAAAAAGTGTCTGACTGAGTTACAGTTGAAATCCTGGCCTAGGTACATGGGGAAACAAACCCTCAGCTGTAAACTGGAAATCACCTCACTGAAACTGACTATTGCCAGGACAGCGAGTCACTTAGGATCAGCTAAAACACAGTAGATATATGCCTACGCTTACTAACGAGAAGAAATAACAGTCACTGTATCTGCCTGAACGTGGTTTGGCAAGTGGAGTACCAGATTGGAAAGTCTGATTTTCCATGGAATGATCCACGAGTTTGGCAGTTCCTTTCTTTGCTTCCTCACCAAAACAGGGATAATGACATCACCTATGCATAACAGATATTTGATCCTGTGACAAAAGCCCTGGAAATTCCATCCCAAACTGGCATGTATACAAGAAGCAGATCTGAAAGTGACTGCTTGGTTCTTTTTTCTTCATCATCAATTGCACAGCTCCCTTGGCTTTGGAAAGGCCCTGTTAGCCATGTGTTAGTGCTGCTAACATTATGTTGTTGCCATTTGAAAGTAAAACATACATTTCCTTTATAACCTTTTATAAAACATAAACAAGCTATTGAAATTAGAACTTGATTGCCTTTTTTCCAAGAAATGAAGACTCAAACCAATTTTAAACATGAAGATGTTTAAAACATCCAAGAGAATTAAATCTCCTGCTGCCACTGGAGGGGAAAGAAGGGAAAAAAAATCCAAGCAGAGTCCAAAATTTAGTACTAAGAGGATAAACCAGAGTTTATGAGGTCATTCTCAGGAAATCACAGGTCAGTCCTACTTAGGATCAGCACCACACCCATCTTTAATAAGCAAACAAAACATCTGTGGGATAAAAATTATCAGGAAAAGGCACCCAAGGGTCCCCATGATGCCTGCCAAACATTATGTCAGTAGCTTGCCTTGTGCATTGTGCCTTAATCCCAACTCTCCCAAGCAGCTGCTTGGTGGTACAGTCCTCCCCTTACTCAGGTACGCCAATGGGGTACATGTGCTGTATTTTTAAACACACCTGAAACAGACACAAATTCTCAAGTTTCTGGTTAAAACTATGTGGCCCAAGCAAAAATGACGGGTTTTATTCCCCCCCCTCCAACCCCAATGCATGCCTTCTCATTTCATGGTTCTTCCTCCAGCCATGATGCCAGCCAACACTGCAATTTATAGTTTTATCTCCCCTTCAGACTCAACAGAACTATAGACCAACTGCTTCAAGAATCAAAACATAGCAGAAATAAAACATATTTCTGGAACAACAATGGCTTTTGTTATATTCTGGTACAAACTGAACATTACACTACTTTTTTCCAAGTAGTGCTTCGTGTCATGTAAACCTAAGAAAAGGGAGGGGAGAAGAGGGAGCAAAGCTCTTCTATTATTTATCAGACACACAGTCTAGTCTTTGCCCCCATGAGCTATTTCAGAGATCTATGAACACAGCATCCACAGAAGATTTTCTCTCATTAATACTTTCAGCCATGCTGATCAGCAACACAACACTAAATTTACACACCATTGATTGCTGCAAATTTTAATTTTTTTTTGGCCCCAGGAATGTTTAAAAAAATTAAATTCCTTTGCGTTCCCTACGTCATAAGTGTGCAACAAAGTAGCATACAAGCACCACGCATTAACTGATGCTCATAAGTTATTAATGAGACTCTTAAGACTAAGCTGACAAAGCCATTCCACTTTTGGTGATTTACGTAATTATATTTTAGGTACAATTTACTTATTGTCCTGGGGTCTATAATCAACTTTTAAGCAAACACCGTGTGTATACAATTCTGTTTTAACCTGAAGCAATCCAAAAGAGCCTACAAATGCAGTTTCATACAAGGGCAGTGGTCTCCGGAAAGGCATCTCAGCTACTCGTTTTAAAGCAGCCAGTGGTAATCAGGAGAAAGAGTAATACTCTTCATCACTTCCTGTGACTGATCATTTGTTTCTACCGCAACAGTGCCTAAACCAAGGACCTGACACATTTGCCAGTTACTTGACAGACAAGTGTGATTTGGGCATTCATCCTACCCTTGCTGAAAAGCTGTTTGCAAACTTCCCTGGAAAGCCCTGGACACATGAGCGTTCATTTTCTATTATCGAACACAAACCCAACATTGGTTTCTTCATTATACAGTGAAAAGTCGTGCCCTTGAAATCCCCCCTCCATCCCAGCCAGGAGGAGGCACACAGCACCTTCACCTCAGCTCTGATCCTCCAAAATGAGAAAACAATGCATGTTCAAAACAAAGGGGGCAGAAGGGAAGTGAGTCAGGGTTGCTGGAAAATATTTACTTGCTGATTTGAACACAAAGGAATCTTGAGCATTCCTCACAACCACTTCAGTGAGGCTGGCGTGGTGCAGTGGATTTGGTTCCGCAGGCTAAGGTAAATCTCTGCCATATTTGTCCTCCAGCCATGTCAGTGCAAGTCAGTCCCCTGGGCTGTGACACCGCAGCATCACTTTATTGCACAAGGAGGTGACCCCATCTTACATTAGAATGCAAGCGCATGCCAAAATCATTTTCGGGAGAGCAAGAGAGATTAGAGGAATTGCTAATGATCTTGAGGCAAGGACAGCAGAAGAAGGACGTCTGAGACTCCCAACTCCATTAAAATTTGTTTATGGGACCTTCAGCAATCAACCCAGTCTTGGCGTTTAGTTTTCTCTCCTAATACCTACCTAGTGTTCCCAGTTTGGATCAGACTGAAGTTGGGCATTAATAAAATCATCTTGTATCTCGCATGGTCCTGGATGTTTTTCCCCAAGCAAGCCAGGAGTTAAACATTAAAATTAAAGTCTTTTTGACATCTGAAATGCCTTCCATCAGCATCACAGTGCCTGCAAAATTTCTATATCACAAGTATGATTTGGCAGGATTAAATATGAAAATATTATATCAAGGGTTTGTTATTGGAAGGGATACCATTTGCAGCATACAACAGCCCAACAGAAGAAAAGCCTGATTGCTGTGATGAATAATGTATATTGCCTATGGTACTAATTAACCTTGTACTTCAGTAAGATATTATAGAACAATAAGGCTAATTTGAATGTGGCCCGACACTTTTCCCAGTGGCATCTGGAAACCAGCCTTTGGAACATGTAAATTTTGAATTTGTTAAACCAGAAGCCTTTGCTCAACAAAATTTTCAGAAAGAATATTTTTATTTCTCTGTATTCACAGCCTACACTGTGTGCACGCAGGTACAATGCAAAACACAGAAGGGGGCTCCACCACCAGAGAAGGTCTCACTTGGCTTTCCACAGGCCTTCACCCACTTGCCAGCAGCGTGCAGGCAGTGACAACATGCCTGACTAAATCCCACAATGCCTCTGCAGGCTCAGATGTCCTACAGACATTAACTGCAGCACGACCGTTGCACAGCTTCAGTTTCTTGCTGATCAGATTGGCAAAACACAACACACTCACTGAAAATGAACACTGGAACTTCAAGCTAATCATTTTATGCCTCCAATCTTAAAGCAAACATCTCCCGGGAAAAACACTGACTCAAAACACTGACTAGCTTGTGCTGGTCTTGTGTTTCTTGTAAAATACGTGTTTTTCTGTTAGCCAAAAATATACATGGTATTACAGTAAGCACAACACACGTGCCAGAATAGAAGCACTGTGTTCTTCTGTGCACAGCACACACAAAGCGTGGCAAACTACTCACGTGCAGAGGCATGATCAAAGACCTGCAAGGCATCACACACAGGCATCTTGATAAATGCCTTTGGTACAAGGATACATTCGGCCATAAGTTAACACAGTCATGGGATCATGTTTTCAGGTAACACTGGCCAACTGCTTTATATACCAAGGTCTGATCCAGCATAGGCTTACCTTGGGAAAAAAACCTCAACAAAACCCGACAAACAAAACCCCAGGCAACAAGCAGACGTTTTGACCCTCTCCAAGAACACTTCTGCCTGGGAATTGCTAGGAGAGCACCAAAGCAAACAGTACCCTGCGATATTTTGGAAGGGAAAGGTCTGGCAGGGGGGCACTGCTCCCCACCCACCAGTACACTTACGCTACATTTCAGAGTCAGTGCGGGACCTGCCACCTTCATTGGGATGACACAGCTCTTGTCAATGCCATTAGCCACGCACAGAGCTCAGTCAATAACAGACTCATACAATCATTTCACTTGTCCCCAAGCACCAGATTTCCATCTGGCAACCATCCCACACACCAGAGTGAAAAGCCCATAACACAGAACACCAGCAAAAAAAGAACCAGATGTCTGACCTGACTGCTGAGCATTGTGTTACCAACGCATCCAGGAGGCAAGAGCCCAAAGACATCAACGAAGAAGATGCCAAGAGCAGAGCAAGAGTCAATTGAGCACACAGCACCACAGCAGGAGCAGCTTAGGGAAGGTTTCCTATGATGCATCAAATCCTGCAGGCAGGCTTGAAGGACTGACATGCCATTTTAAAGTTTAATAAGAGGAGTCACTCAAACTTCTTCCCTCATCTTTTCAGCGGAGCACTGTGCAGAAATACATGGATTAACTTTAGCCTGTGTTCCATTCCATGAGATGAGAAAAAGACAACCACAAAGAGGAAGAAACTGATATTTGGGCCATTTGCAGATCAGGATCAGACCATTTGCTAAGAAATAAGTCTGATCTGAGTTACATTAATTATTTTGAACTAAATTTCTATCCTATAGCCTGTGCTCTGCTGGCAGTCAGTGAAACACTTAATAAAGATCTAGGCCAGGAAATCATTTAGTTGTTAAGAATATATTATAAAGGATTATAAACTCCCTCTCACCAAAAATCAATGATAAAATCCCCACTGACTACAGAAAGCACGAGATCACACTGCAACTCATTTCAGCCAGGAAACCCGCACCCAGGCACATTAGTCTGGCAACGCTACCCTGCAGCAGGAGCTGCGAACAGGATTTCTGCCAGCCTCACCCATGCAGGCACAAGCAGGATGGTTTCCTTCTCTCCCTAGTACTAGTCTGACTCTCAATCTGGACCAAAATGTCTTCGCACATGAATGATCAATTAAGTCTCTTGAACATAAGCTTGTCTCTCATCTGCCTGTGTGGGCCCACACTGCTTTGACCAAAGCTGTGTCTGTAGGCACTACCACCTCTTAAATTCCCAATGCCAGCTTTGTCAGAGGATGCTACTGCTGTCACAACACAAGAACAGGTCCTAGCTGCCGTGTCACTTTATTCGTCTGGGCAGCAGCATGCCTGAAGGATGACTGCCCTGTTTTAGTGGAAGTATGCAAGACAATCAAGGCCAGCTGAGCAAACTAGTTTTGACATATTAAATCATGCTTGAACTGTGAGAGCAAAGAAAAATAATGTAAAGGCTCCTCTTAAAAAAAAAAAAAAAGCTTTACAAATAAATAAATAAAACAACCGGTTTTGCGCAAGAGGAGAAAAGCTTTTATCTGAGCCTGACTGAGGGCTTTGGGTAGGCAGAGAGAGAAAAATTATTTTGCAAGACAGGCGCCTGCCATTTTTCAGCAGAGGTTTGCAGTCATTTCTGTGCTTTTCACTTCACGAGTCTTTTGCCACTCACCTGCTCTGGCACTGAAAAAGCATCAGATGCTCAAGCAAAAAGCAGCCCCAAAACCAGGCAAGACAGGAAAGGTAAAATCCCACCACTGCTACACTTACCCCTTGCTACATAATCATTCCCACACAAAAGCTCTGGGCAGCATCTGACTTGACACTGGAGGGTCCCATGGCTGGTCTTTCCCTAGTACTCTTCATGCCTTTAGCCATTTTGACCTCAAATTCCCTCTGTACACACTTTGTTCCAGAGGTTTCTTCTTGGAGAAAATAATATGCAACCCACTGCAAGTCACCCATTGCAGCACAGGAAATCCCACCAGCACAGGGTCACAGGGCATCAGTAGACCCTGGCAATTAACCGTGGCACTTCCAATCCTCTTGAACCCTTTCCTCCCTGCTGTGGATTTCTTCCAGCAATTAACACACCCAATTGCCTTGGATTTATACTAATAAAATGTTGGCTGCTGTCCCAAGATCCCATCATTGCTGGTGCTTCTCGAACCTGCACAAAGCAGTAATGAAGTCCACAGTCTGAGCTGTGTCACTGCCTGGGTTGCAGGCTATCTGCAAAGCAGCTCGGAGCTGGGAAGCTGTAACCCACGGGCTGCTTCCGCCGAATACCAAATGAGCACATTCCCCACGCTCACAGGGAGCAGTTCTTCCTTTGGCTCTGCAGTAATTAAAAAGCTTCCTTTCCCATCAGCTTTCAAAGGCAACGCTGTGACCTCTGTCACTGTTGCAATGAGATGACAGACCGTCCGGCTCAGCGTAAGATCTCTATTGCATTATTTGGGGAATTATTACCGTAGCAGAGCAACTCTTATGACCACACAGGAGGCAGCTGTTTCATTTGGCGGATGGTAACCGTGACTCCAGAGTTCAATAAAGATCACATTGGCTTCCTAGGCAGGCTTTATTCAAGTAACACTGGTTAATGTAATACTAGTATGTTATACTATAATACTACACAAGTAATACTAGTCACATGTGCAGAAGGATTGGAGTGCCTGCAGGAGCAAGTGGTGTTTTTTTACCTATATGCAAAGGATCTGGTATCAATAATGCTGAGGCTTTGACAGCAAGAGGGACCTTCAGGCAGAGGTGGATGCCTTGGCACACCTTCCACATTAGGCAGAAGCTCCAGCTGATGTCAGATTCCTGCTCAGAAAACACATCTCCAGGTCAAACTTTGTTTGAAGGAAAGCACCTAATTGAGCAAACCTTTTGCAAAGACAACTTATAATTCCAGTTCTATGGAATTAAAAAGCTTCTTCCAGGAGTGGTAGGTTTATTGTTATTTCCCAATATATCCACCTGGAGATGAATGATCTTATACGGATCTGAGATTAGTCTAAGACCATAAAAAGAGCACATGGGTTCTAGTACAACACTGAGACCCAGAGCTCTGATTCAGGCTCTAGCCTCTGGCTAGCACTGAAAACTCAGCCGCTGGATCAAAGCTGTCATTTGCTAAGTAGGGAACAGTGACTCTGGCTTCCTTCATAAAATACATCTTTCAAGATCCAATAGAAAAAAAGGCACTTTGTACAACCTGGAAACATTCATAATGGTCTGTATTAGCTGCTTCTTTCCTCACACTGAAATAGACACAGCTGAGTGTCAGCAAAACTACTCACAAGCCACTCAAAGCCTACCATGAGGACTTGTTTTAGGGTACACCATCAAGTCTCACTGCAAGCATGGACCACATTCCAAGGCAGTGCTGCCATCTGTGCCATACTGGCCAGGCAAACCTGTCATGGTAGCTGAGCCCACCATTACAGTGGGCTGGACAAGGATGCCAGGCTGCAGGTGCAGATGATCACAGGGTTAGAGCACCATTCCTATGAAGACAGGCTGAGACAGTTGGTCTTGTTCAGCTTGGAGAAGGATGTGGAAAGACCTTATTGCAGCCTTCCAGTACCTGAAGGGCTCCTACAGGAAAGCTGGAGAGGGACTGCTTGTAAGGGCATGGGGTGACAGGAAAAGGGGTAATGGCTTTAAACTAAAGGAGAGGAGACTGAGATTAGATGTAAGGAAGAAATTACTTTGAGAGTGATGAGGCCCTGGCACAGGCTGCCCAGAGAAGCCATGGCTGCTCCCTCCCTGTGTTCAACAGTGTTCAAGGCCAGGCTGGATGGGGCAACCTGGTCTAGCAGAGGATGACCATGCCCAAGGCAGGGGAGTTGGAACTAAATGGTCTCTAAGGCTCCTTCCAACCCAAACCACGCTGTGTTCCTGTGAAGATGTTCTGCTGATGCACACCCTCCCACTCATCCTGCTTCCAGGAACATAACCTTGGGTAGCACAGGGAGGCATGCAGGCAGGGACAGTCTTGTTTCACCCAACAGTGGGTTTGTCCTGATAATACTTCTGAGCTGCAGCTCTTGGAGCTTGGATTTTTGGAGGGGGGAGGATTTCCTTGGCCTTAACTTGATTGTCATTTACAGTGAGAAGAAAACGTCATCTTAAATCCTAATTCTTCAAACTTCATCTGAGTTTTTTAAGGACTTATATAGAGATAAGACAGGTATATGAAAGTAATAACAGCCATCCACATGCCTGGCGTTGTCTCTTTTGTGTCTTTTTTGCTTTAATCTGGTTGGGTATACCATCTGGGGTTTAAAGAACATCTAGCCTTGCTCTTCAAGTTCCTTCCAGTATAAACAACCTCAGAGCCACCCTGAGGGAAATAAAAAATGGAAGCCCATAGTACCATGCTCAATATAACCTTAACAATTTGTTGTTCATGGACACCATCAGGTCTATACTAGATTAACTTCTTCAGTGGCAGAAAATGAGCAAAATTCCAGCAAAATAAAAATGGGCATCTCTGTTCACATGAAGAGCAGATACATATCTTTCTGCAGACAACCACGTCACAGTCTCTTTGCTGTTACTGCAGTCTACTGAGCACTTAGCTTATACGGGATATAAGTTTATCCAGCTAAAGAAATGAAATAAAAAGCAAGCTACAAATTTGTTCATACATGGCACAACTGCACTCTCCTTCTGTGGAGTCTGCATTTCAACCTGAAAGTTAACCAAACCCAAGTTAAAATTGTCAAGATGTAAAGTATCCAGGTAGAAAAACTTATTATTGAAATGTTAGCACATCATTAACTACTGCTAAGTATTTCTAAATTAGAAACACAACAATGAAAACCCAAATCATGAACAAAACACAATAGTACAACTTCATTTTAATATAAATTAGATGGAATGAGGGTTCTGACAAATGAGGTCTGGCAGACTCTTGGCAGTTTGAAAGGTTGCGGCAACCCTTCTGCTAAAGATCACCATCCAGGGATACTGCCAAAATCTTATTTAACCCCATGCCGGGGTGTCAAGACAAGCCTCCGTTGGTCACATCAGCTCACAGGCAGACCATCCAGTTCTGCAGAGCCAGCAGCAGCTTCCAGCAGTGGGACAGAGTGGGCAGCTGGGGATAGCCGTATCTTAAATGAAGGCAATTAAATTCACTGCATCGCCAACTAGCATTCGTGTACTTTATCCTTAGCATTTCTCCAGAGTCCTTAACTGCTTCTAAAACCCACAATTAATAAGCAAGCTGTTTCCAAGCAATGCAAAATCGGAGGTGGCAATCAAAGGAACTTAATGGTACCATGGCCACTGCTACTTTTGTCCTACAACACCCCACCCAAAACATAATTTAAGAAATTCCTGAAGCTACCAACATTCATGAATGCTAAAACCAAACATTCAGGAATACTATAACCAAACAAAGTCAATATTCAAGTAAATCCACATTAGTTACTTAGGACCAGACTAAAAAGCATACCCTAAGATCTGCTCCAAAACATCTTAAGGCTAAGAAGCAAACATGACCTTCACAGTTTACACTTTCAGAGCTATTTCCAAATCTTACTTCATTTGCACTACAAAATACTTTGCTGGGGGGTAGGGGGAGAGCAGATAAAAGTATTCCTTAACTGTCCTTCTGGAAGGTGACTGCACAGTCACACTGAACAGAACAGTAAGTTGGTAAAAGTAATGGCCTAGAAGCATCACTGCAGAACAAGGAAAGATCTTTAGAGTCATCAGGGTTATGAGGATACAAGGCAGTGCAGAAGGCCACAGCTCATTAGCAAAGCATGATGTATTGCACATACACTGATACTGTGCCTCCTATAATGAAGGCAAACATACATGTAAAATAAAACAAAGAGGGTAATATGTAATCAATCCTTTTGTAACATAGTTTTGATATGTGGAAAACACTTCCCTGGTCTTGTTAATTATCTCAACTGCAGAACAAAACATGTAAATATATACATACACACCCCTCTCACCAGAATAAAGCCCATTCCCCCTCCAGTGACAACTGACTTTTGCTAAAATGTAGCATTCAAGTGATTTTCTTTACATTTGAAAAGATAATACACACAGTGTGGACAAAAAATCAGCTATTCTTACACTGGTTGGTTTTGTGCCTAATTAAAATTAACTAGGCACTTCAGCTCATAATTATATAAACACCTACCATGCTATACTCCCAGCCAATTTGGTTTTAATCAGAAAAACGCATGAGAAGTATGAATGATGGGCAAAGAACTCCCCGGAGGGGCAAATGTATTTCCAAATTCAGTATTCTCCATATACTGAATATTTCCATCAATGTTTTTCTTGCCATGTAATCACCTCCCAGTAGGACAATTAGAGAGATATTTTTTTTTTTTATCCGTGGACTTGGCTTGCTTTGCACTCCATCACCAGGGTAAAAGCATGCTTGCCTTCACCTGAGTCCCAGCTGGGAAGCCTCCCACAAGACCGGCAGGATTTAGCAGTATGCTGCCTTTCCAGCATCCATAACAAGGAGGTTTGGAGTGGGAAGTCAGCCGACCAGAGGCAGACACAGGCAAATTGCAGAAAGGGTTGAAGAAAAGCTTCCCCCCTCCCATACCGACATCAGATGCAAAACCTGGCTGCTTCAGAGAAAAAGCCAAAGCTCCACAATAACATTACCTGTGCAGCAGCACCTTTCCACTTCCTAGAAATAAGTGGGCAGGAAAAGCAACAACCGAGCTGCAGCACCACATCACCTGAGGAAACCACACAGAGCAAATTTGTTAAAAATGCTGGGGTTTTCTATTGTGGCATCAGCTTTGTGTTTTGTTCACAAGTCAGGGATACCTCTGGGATAGGTCTGGTGCAGACACTGAAACACAATGGTCATCATACACAGCTCTGCTATGACTGCTTTTGCAAACTCTTGGTTGCCTCCCAACCCTCCACAGACAGTGCAGTAGGCTGCCCACCAGCCAAGGTTCACTACCTCTGCCTGCCTGCTTCTGCACAGCTGCAAGAACCCAATTGCCTCCAAATATCCTTCCAACAGCTGATCGACAGGGGGGCAATCACTGTGCCGGGAAAGTGCCCTCAAACATCTGCACTGATTGCACCACTCTCAGAGGAAGATGAGCAACTCTGTTCCACCCCAATCAGCCAGCAACAAAATCACTCGAGGACTGATTCAGAAGGCAAGCTTGATCTACATAAACTAGCTACCTATGTCTACTGGTTTCAATCATATCCAGAATAAAAGACCCATGAACATGAGGTTTTTCTACAGCTTTTGTTTTCTGTAAGAAATTCTCACTTCTCTTGGCAAGAGCTCAGCTGAATCACAACATGAGTAATGAACAATCAGCAAATATAAATACTATTTCGTAAATGCATTGAGGTATGCTCAGCAATGTTGATTAAAGCAAAAAGAATAAAAAAAAAATCAATATTTAAGACAGCAGAAGGGCTTGAACACTCTAGAGTTGTTTTACAGAAATATATATCCAAGTGTTTCATCTGGCAGCAATTCCTTTCTAAAACCAGAAAGCCATACACCAACACATCTTCCCTCTAGTCCTCAGTTTCAAAGTTCTTCCTCAGAATAAAGATTTCACTGAGTTTTTCTCCATTATTTTGTCCACCTCTAACATCTGTAATCTTGTCCATAGCCTGTAGCTGGCTAAAACCAGCCGTACTCCTTCTGATGTCTCCACAAGCAGCAGCACGCACCAATTCTTGGAAAGGAGCACCTCACAACCTCCTGAACTCATTATACCCCTTTTCAGCTTGGCTCTCATTCATTGCAGTTTTTCTTTCTTTTCTTTTTAACTCAAACAATTAATTTGTGATTCAGCTCCAACAGTGGCTGAAAAAGTATCAGGCTTTGCAAATCAATTTTGCAATCAAATTCTGTGAATTACATCAGTCGTTACCACTTTACAGCTGCCCAGCCACTAGCAGGACCTCACTACTCCAAACATATTTGGGTCTCATTAGCTTAACATGTCAGCATCCCCGTCCTTCCAGTAGCATAGACTCCAGAGCCTTTAAAGGCATAAAAATAAGCACCTGCCTCTCGCTGGGAACATGTGGGGCTGAAGGTGAGGATGAGTACACAGAGAGGTGCCAGAAGGTCCCCTTTTCACAATGACTTCATTCATCCCCTACGCAAACCCCAATGGTGAGCCCTGCTGTATACAGTAAGCAACTAAAGTTGAAGTTGCGATAAAAATCACCTTTGCCAGTGCAGGGAGAAGGAAAGCACAGACTGGGGCAGATAAACTGTTTGGCCAAACCCCTAAATCAGTAAAGATGGATACTTCGGTGATGCTATTTCAAGCTTTACAGCATTTTAAGATCTGGCCCTCAACTTCAGTTGAGTGTTGGTGGTTAAGCAGGAGACCACCATTAAGAGACTACAATGGGCCAGACTCAAAAAGGACATTTTCCACAAGGACCTGTTCAGCTATCATGGGCTGAACTGAGGTAAAGCCAATGACCACTGGATAGCTGAACTGAGGTAAAGCCAATGACCACTGGTTCTCTAGTGACACCAAATTACTGCTCTAGAAACCAGTGTAGAAATTCACAGACCAACTGTTTTCATTTCTCTTATTAACTAGTACAGCAATTTATTCTCGGGAATAATGAACCTTAACACTGGTCCTTCATAAACATATCCCAAACCAGTCACAGTTTTCCTCCAGCTGATGCTGATAGATGGGTCACATTGCCAAAGGAGGTGTAAAAAAAAATCCAAGTAGTTTGGGTTCTTAACAGTAACTACTACCTAACTGCCCATATTAATTGAGAGAGCGAGCACATTATATAAGGAGATTAGACCACATCATATTTACAACCTCAGTGTCCCCAGTGAGAGAAACTGCTCAGTTGTTACTGTCAGTGCCTTCTTCAAACAGGAACCCTGCTGACAAGATGATGAATTCAGAACATTGTTGCCAATGAATGATTTGTAGGCAGAAGGGATTTCAATAGTTCCCATATGTCTGTGAGGGTGACTGGGATTTACATCACCTCTAATAAGACAATGTAGTCTGCTCTGTCCAGACATGACACTAGATCTTGGAAAATGTCATCTTTGCAGAAAAAATTTTAATAAACAAAGCCACTCTTCTTTTCAACTCTGGGTTGAAAATGTCTCCTAAAGCGTCCTCACTAATAACCTGCTTATACTTAAACAAAAGCAAGCAGGGAGACTGCTTGCAAGATGTGCCCAAGAGATTTATAAACCAAAGGTCAGAAGCTATTTAGGTGTTTCTCAAAGCTACATGGCAGAGTGCCAAGGCCATCATTATGTTAGCCAGGAGCATGGAATGCATTTCCTAAACACCAGTCAGGCTGGGGGCAGAGGAAGGCATCTACAAGCAAACAGGACCTTTCAAGGAGTTTCTTACTCTGGGCTGTAAAGTTTAACTTCACTGTCCTAGTGAAAAAGCAAACTACCTTTGAGAACATAAGAATATACAAACC
Source organism: Heliornis fulica (assembly GCA_013399135.1). Taxonomy (NCBI): domain Eukaryota; kingdom Metazoa; phylum Chordata; class Aves; order Gruiformes; family Heliornithidae; genus Heliornis; species Heliornis fulica. The sequence goes on along the minus strand of VXBZ01011341.1, from coordinate 430,141 downwards.
AGAGAGTATTTTACTCAAACAGGGCATCGGTGTGAACTCCATACTTGCTGAAGGCAGACCTCCTGAATGGCCTAAGGCTGAATGTCTCCTATCGACTGATCATCTCAGACAACCAGCAGGAAACACTTGGCAGGATGACCTGGGTTAAACACAGGACATCCAAACAGGGCCATCAGACAGACTTTGCCGTAGGCGCTTAGATCCCAGTGTCCCATTGATTTCATGATGGAATGTAGGCCTTTCTTACAAAGGAGAATTAGGACTTTAACAGCTCTAGAGCAATTCAAGTGATAAACTCCTGCCAATGGTCCAGGTTGTAGCTAAGGTAAGAGCAGTTTATGTGGGTTTGCCTTACAGCAGAAGGGCAAGGGTACACTGCCACAAAGCATCTTTACACTTCCAAACTATGATCACAGTCCTACCCAACAGAGTCGTAAATTGCAGGGCCAGAGGCTGTCTGTACCAAACCCAAAATGCAAAGCAGAACCTCAAGTCACTGAAGGCTTCTGAAAGCAAGCTCCAGATTGCAATTTTAAGCACTACTAGAGATCCAACCACTTTACAGGCACAGTATGGTCCTCAAAGCTATCTTTGAGGTTTCTGGACTAAACCAGCGCAGCTTTTTGGTATGTTTGTGTGTGTGTGTTTTGAGTTTCTTTGTTTTGTTTTTAAGATCTTTAAGACTGGTTTGAGATATGCCATGCTGCTCATGCAGCAGCGTGGAAGAGCAGGTTTTGAAAGGTGACTAATGGATGTACCCTTTTCCTCCCAGAATTCTTACAGGCGACAGAAGCCAGTGTCTACATGTATGTGCTGCTTTTGGCTGATACAGATTTAATTTTCTTCAAATTAGCTACTGCAGTGCTATGTTTCGATTTGTGCTGGGAACAGTGTTGGTAACATGGAAATGTTTTTGTTACTGCTGAACAGCGCTTACATAGAGCCAAAGCCTCTTCTCACACCAACCCACCAGTGAGTAGGCTGTGTGTACACAAGGAGTAGGGAGGGAACACAGCTGATCCCAACTGACCAAAGCGATCTGCTATACCATATGGCATCATACTCAGCATATAAAGCTGGGGGAAGAAGCAGCAGGGGAATGGGGGACAGACATGACATGCACTTGAAGTGATGACGTTTGTCTTCCGAGTAACCATGATATATGACAGACCTCAGCTATCCTGGAAGTGGCCGAACACCTGCCTGCCAATGGGTAGTGGGGAAATGAATTTCTTGCTTTGTTTTCACACATGGCTTTTGCTTTACTTACTAAATTGTCTTTGTCTCAGCTCAAGAGTTTTACCATTTTCATTCTTCTGATTCTCTGCCTCATCCCACCAGGGAGCAGTGAGCAACCACTTGTGTGGCACTTTGCTGCCAACCGGGGCAAAAGCATGACAACATGGCACCCAATCAGTGCACATTATTTTGAGATACAGTATTTTTAACCAAAATGAAGCAGGTCCTTGGTGATCTATCCGACCCATCCCCCTCATCTGTGACAGTCTAGATTTCCTCAGCTTGGGCTAACGTTGATCTTACTTCCCCTTGTGCAGTATCAAACATCAAATCCAACTCTTCCTCCTTCCCCCTCCCCACCCCACCACTCCACTCCCTGCCAATGGGAGAATTATCTTTATTGGTATGGGAAAAGCAAGCGCAAGTCAGATTTTCCCTTACTGAGTATGTCTGCAGAAAAAGGAGACTATCCTGGTCAACAAGCATACTCCACATGCTGTTTACTAGAGGTTTTGTCCAAAACCAAACATACCCACATTTTCCATCCAAGTCAACCACTGAAGAGACTTGAACTCTGAAATCTTCAGGGGCACAGTGTGTGACCAGAGACTAAAGGATCAAGGCCACAGTTTGTTCTGGATAGGCACTGATTTATCCTTTGCACCAGCACTACAAACAAATGTCTGGAGTGAAATGAAGAGAAATTGCAACACTGACTTCAGCTGAAGAAGAATCCCTATGTCTTCTCCACAAGTCATCTGTTTCTCAGTGGCTGCAATAACAAGGCAATTTAGATGGAAACAACCAACAAATAATAATTCTGAAAAAAGCACACTGCACCAAAATCTTTTTCCTTCCCCCTTCGCTTTTATGTTCAAATAGATTTTAAGCTACCTGTTAACAGTTACAGCAGAAAGGCAAATTGTATAAATAAGCATGTAATACAGTAAACCATAAAATGAGATTATACATTCTTATTATACACGTTGCACTTCTTAAAAGTATTCCTTTCTAGGTCTCATACTTCAGATACCCTAAATCTCTTGCACAAAATCCAAAAGGATTCAGGCTACCTATGCCAACCTTCAACTTGGAAACCTCCGCCAGCTATTTCTGTGAAAGCTTGGCACGTGTAGAAGCATTTTATCAGTGGGTCTGTAGGTTTAACACTGAACAGCTCAGCAGTTTTGTACTGAACTATTTACCAGAGAGGAAAAAAAAATCAATCAACTCACACCACAACAAATTCCTAACCTCCCCACCACCAACAGAGTGATAAAGAGGGGAAAACATACTCTTAAAAATACAAAATAAACCCTCAAAAGATGTCTTGGTACAGTGCCTGGTACAGCCCAGCAAAAAGACACCAGGTTTCTAGAGTTTGTAAGAAAGCCCCAACACTAAGAAAAAATAACTTAAAGCTTTGAATAACAAATAGAATTGCAATCTCCTCCAGGACTCAACAGCGCGGTGCTCTAAAGGCAACAGTGGCATGCTAGACTCTCCTTGTCCACAGCCCTGTAAGAATCCAGAGGACCTGCACGTAAGTCTCAAGTCCCACTACACAAAACCAAGACCTCTCCCACCACGCTGGCACAATATTTTGAATTACCTCAGTGGAAGGAAGTGAGAACAACCTACCATTGTCAACTCAACCAGGCATGAAGAAAGTCAAGGCCACACATCACTTGAGCAGCCTCAGCATGGCACCCTCCCTGCAGACCCTTACCTTGGCAGGTGTTGTTCTTCTCCTCATACCCTGCCTTGCACAAGCACTTCCCGATGGGCACCAGCCATTCCCCCTCAGCACTACAGTGCATCTTCGGCGCCTCGTCAGTTACCGAGTGGTTGACACAGACACCTGACACTTCTAACAGCTGGGAGGAATCTGCTCCTGTGATGGTGTCAGGAAAGTGAGCTAGGTTGCGGATCACCGATGGGCATTTCTTGTAGTACACACGCACGGAGACCAGGGCGATGCAGGCGCCCACATCCTGGAAAGCGAGGTAAAATCCCTTTTTTGTCAGGGGCCCAACGTCTCTCACCTCTGTGTTTAGCTTCATAACTCTGTCGCCAAGGTCTAGCTCTGTGAAGCTCTCATCAGCAGCGATTGTATCAATCTTGATGTATTGGTTTTCTTTGATATTCCTCCCATCTTCATCATCTGATTCAAAGTAATACATGTTAAAAGTCTCTTTGCAAGTTCCAAGTCCTCCTGGAAGGCTGTTACAGTCCCTCAGGGTGAATTTGAGCTCAATGAAGATGCGGGATGCCCCTTCATTAGAGATCCAGCTGGTAAGAAGCCAGTTGTTCTGATTCTGTTCCATTACCTTGCATACTTGGTATGTATGTATTGGAGCGTAGTTTTCATCCACCTCACCAATTTCTTCCCACTGTATAAAAAGGAAAAGTATTACTCTTTTTAGAAGTTACAGAACCTAGAAAATCTTAGTTTTTCCATCTAAAAGCACCTTGGGCTTCAGAGAAAGCACCGTGGGGTGGGGTGGGTGGGTAGCAATATTTTAAATGACAAAGTTTTCCATACTAGAGGTTTACTATATTCTTGATAAAGTCAGATAAAAGACACATTAGAAATATAAAAGTATGCGAGGTAAAACCTTTTGTCTCAGACATTTCTGAAGCAGGAAACATACTGTTAGGTTTGCCACTAGGACTTTGTTAGGGAACAAGGCACAAGCAGATGGGGCTGCAAGTTGGCTTTTTCCAACACATTCACATAGAAGAAAAAAAAAATAAAAAGCTATTTACACTGCCTGTCCTAGCTCCCCTAGGCATCCTTTCCCTCACATCTGCATCCCCAAATCACTGCCCAAGGCAATGACAGTGACCACATTTCTCCAAGCTATTCTTCCTCATCAAACACCCTGCCAGAAAATCGGGAGACATAAATGGGCCTTTGCCCTCCTGAGGTGTGCTAGCTGGAAAGTTCCCGCTCATGCAAAGAGAAGATTACTTCCAATAAAGGTTATGGGGAGCTGTAGACCTTGAGCTGTGTGCTACACAAGTTTTGAAGCAGAGCTCCAGATAACTTCTCACAGCTGTTTATGGGAATTGTGGAAACTGTTTCTTAATTTTATTTTGGCCATGCTCTGAAGTGCATCACTTTGAAGAAATGCTTTTTCCTGATAGAGTACACGACAGTGAGTAGCACTGCAACACTGCCTACAACGGAGACACAACATTAATGCTTTGGCTTCTGACAGCTGTAGTGTCACATTAAGGGATTAGGTTAACCCTCTAAGTACAGCAAAGAACTTGGGACACCCAGTGATGGTTTCTGCTTTCTTCTCTTCTACTTCTGACCTGCTCACCTACAAGAGTTTCATGGCCAAAGCCTCTTCCCCCCTCTGCTCAGCATTCCTGCCCACATCTAATTACAGCTGTGGACAAAGCACAAAGCAAATGTACACAGCGTATTTTAAAGGTACTCTGGTACAAGGTAATAGCTATATTCCAAGATGCATTACCTTCTAATGCCAAAGGCCAAAGTTTTTCACTGGAAATATGGCCCAAGAGGAAGTTTAGAGCCTGCTCAACCCAGATGCTATTACTGCAGAACTGACAGAGAACGCCAGAGTCAGCCTAATGATAAAGTTTTTCTAAAGAGAAATGCTATTCTTTAAAATTAAATTAAAATAGCACCAACAAGTGTCATGAAAACATAAGGTATTTACACTGCAAGTCCCTTCCAACTCAGGATATTCTATGATTCCATAACCTAATGCTACAGTCCAAATTGAGTTATAAATACCACCAGCAGAAAAGTGTTACCTCTCATCCTTGACCTGGGATGCGAAAGCGAAGATGTTTGCAATTTCAGCAAGACTTGCCTGCTGTGATGCACAAAGTTCAGATGTACCACCAGTAGCCTAAGTGAGGCACTTAACCTGAGGACATTTTTGTCATGCTAATCAGTATTTTCTTTTTTAAACACTTTTTATGTCCCTGGGCTAAAACGGGCCATGACCTCACTGTGATTAACATGTACCTGTCTCTCCATCCTTCCTGGCAGCGCCACAGTTAGCCTGCAGCAAAACCTAGGAAAACCTGTGCAGGACTGTCATGGTTTAGCCCCAGCCAGCAGTTAAACACCACACAGATGCCTGCTCACTCCTCACATCGGATGGGGAGGAGAACCTGAAGAAAGAAGTAAAACTCATGCATTAGGCTAAAGGGCAGTTTTCTGGGACAGCAAAGGGAAAGGAAAACACCACTCACAAAAGAATATACAGAACCTGTGACATACAATGCAATCTGCTCAGAGCCCAGGCTGTACATTGGTACAGCCCAGCCCCTAGCAGCAATCCCCCCTCCCTAGTGAGCCCCATTTATGTACCACACATGACATTATATGACATGAAATAATCCTTTGCTAGTTTGGGTCAGCTGTCCCATCTGCATCTCCTCACAGCTTCTGGTGAAAATTAACTCTACCCCAGCCAAAAACCAGAACAAGCTTTCATGTCTAACTACTACAAAGAGTAAGCCACTGAGAAGACACATAGGAAAAGTATGCAAGACAGGACAAAATGCAGCTAGCTTCTTTATGTTCCAGTAAACAGCGTGGGTTTAGTTAGGTACATGATATTAAGAGGCAGAAAGCACCATTCTTCGTCTACTGTCATTAAGTGCTAAACATGCTTGGTGTATATACGTATGTGTGTGTTTCCAAGCAGATTCATTTCAGATAACACTTTATATATGTATTTATAAATACAAAGTCTTATTTTTACCAAAATATTGATTCTCTACTGAATGAAAAGAGAGTGTATTGCTCTACTCCCCCC
>VXBZ01011341.1:385468-424068 GCA_013399135.1 Heliornis fulica | reverse complement strand
CCCCCCCCCCCTCAACTGAGGCAGAAGTCCTTGCGGAACCAGCCTGGGGGAAAGGTGAGCACACCCAAGAATAGCCCAGGAAAGGCTGTAATGACTTTAAACCTTTGCATTTCCTGGCTGAATGGCAGAAGATCACTTGAACAATTCACACACATCAGCCAGAAGATATGGAGAAATGTTAACCTCCAGCACACGTGGTGAAAAACATAAGAGGGGTGGAAATTGCTCAAACCAGTTGCCACAAGGCACACAACTCCATACGACAATTAGAGAGCATTTAATTTATGTTTCTTTCATAGACCTGATGTCTGCAATGACCATGATGCTGCAGTAATATCATTAGTTACCTAACTTGAAAGCCTATTTTTTTTTAAATTCTTGCCAGATCAATTTTCAAAGATCAGTTTTCACCACTCTCTCCAGAGTTATGGAGTTAGACTTGTTTCCATTGCTGCACCAGGAGCTGTGCTAGTGGAAGAGAGTATAAGAAAGCTCATTTGTTCAAAACTAAATCCAGTGATTGATTAAAAAAAAAAAACCAAAAACCAAAAACAAACATCCTAAACCCCCAAAAAAAACCACAAACTAAATCATCTAATACTAAATAATACTACTAATACTACAACTATTAATTGGTATATATACTAGCAATGCTAATAATAATACTTACTACTACTACTAATAAAAATAATAATCCTCTAAAACTAAATCCTATAATGGTTGTTTTTTGTGCAGAAAGAGCACTAAACATTGTGAGGGGGATGGTCCAAGCATAAACGTGCATAAACTGCACTAGAGTCTAACCTCAGCTGCAAGAATGGCTCATGACCTAACACATCGCAGACTTCAGGATGTGCTGCGTTTCCAGCACCACATCCCAGACCAGAGCAAGTCCTGCCACCACCACCTGCCATCAAACCTAAAGAAATCCTCAGGACGCGAGAGGAAAGGGAGGTGCTAATGAGCTAAGGCTGCTTATCTCTGCATAATCCTCAAGGGAAAACCAAACAGATTTTTATCAGAGAAGGCACTATTGTGCAAAATCCCTGCTCTGTCATTTAATCCCGTCTTCTTCTATCTGCAAGCAAGAGTGTGTCATTTCTTTCTGTTCAACTCGGTCTGCCTCCCCCCTGAGGCTGCAGGCAGACTGCACCCTATGTTTTTACATCCCCTCCACGAGCAGGGGATGGGAGTAAGAGCTCCTGCACCTTCTGCCTGGTCCCAGGTTCTCCATCACCATAGACCTCAGACAAGAATTTCAACAAACAAAGGACTATGAACTAGAGGATGAAATGCATCACTGTACAGTTAATGAAAAAGAAAACACACATTAAAAGTCACAGCTTCTAGCTGAAAATATTGGCATAAAAAATTAAGTACAGCTGAAAAATTGTGTAATATTATAATTCCTCTCTGCAGCACATATTTTTGAGATATAAATCAACCCCATCTGCAAGATTAAAACAAAAATGCAACCATTAATTTGGTGCTAAATGTTTTCTCTACGTCTTTAATAGCCCCAAGAAGGAAAACACAAATGCATTTCAATGTCCTGATGTTAAATCATTTATAGAAGACCTATTTCTGAATCAGAAATTTCCAGTACGCTACTGCTGGCGAGTTAGCAGAAGCTGAAGACTGCACTCAGCTCCATCAATAGGAAGCATGCGATTCATGCAGGCTGTCTGCCTATAGAGAGGCCAAAGATATCACACATCTAACTAAAAATATAAGATCTAAAAAAGTATCAAGTGGAGCAGCCTTGGGTTAAACAGAGAATTTTAAAACACATTCACCAGCTGTCTGCTACTCAGGATTGTTTCTAATCTCCAGGATTCCAGGGCTGCAATTTGCTACTATAGCACAGGGCCAGGTTCCCGCCCCCAAAACAAATACTGACAGCAGGGCCGAAAACGTCAGAGCTTTTGTTTATTTGGGGTTTGGGGAGGTTTTTTGGGGGGCTTTTGTTTTGTTGCCCCCCCGCCCAGAACTTTTGTCAGAGGTCTTCAGTAACTCTCATCAGCAACCACTAAAGTTGGCTTGGAAATTTCAAGCCTTTCCTAGCTCTACACATCATAGCACCACTGAGAAAGAATTTAGGCATTTAGCAAAATCCTAGGAGTCTTAAAAGGGAAAGAAAACTTAGAGCACTAAACAAAGAGGATCCTAAGGTGTACCTGGAACTTCTCAGCAGAAGTCCCTCCCCTCCAAGGACTGCAACCTGCCTCTGTTCCCACTATTTCACAGGCTTCCTGGGTACAAGAAGTTTTGCCCTCTCCCATTTCATTTTCCACCTTACCACATCGAGCTCTGCAATATATGCATGGTAATTCATAGATCTGCTGGCACAAATATTTAAAACAGGAAGGGATTGACACATTTTCACCTTTTTGAAGCCTAGCATAGATCTCGGAACCCAGGCTTTGAATGTACTTGAATATGCATTCAAGGTACTCCACACATTCTGCCCACTGACAGAGGAAGGTAATTTTCCCCTAAACTCCTGCTGTCAGACACAGTGTAAGCACACACCGGTGCAGAGGAGAGTGTAGTGGGAGGGTGATGCAATCCCTATGCCAAGTTAGGAGGAGAGACCCGCCACCCTTCCGGAAGGACAGCCCAGCCCAGCGTTCAGCTCCATGCTATTTATCCTGCCTTTCATCCTAGTAATATTTGGGCAGTCTCTTTGATTTCCTTTTATGCAGCTGATATTAAGACCTGGCTGCCAATCAATAGCCTCCAGCTCAGCTCCCACACATACATCCCCTCCTGCTACTCAACTTTATCTCACAAGCCGCTCCTTCCATCCCTTCGCTGCTCTCCTTCCACTGCAAAAATCCAAAAACTTGGTTGCTTTTTTTTTTAGCTGCCTGCCAGCTTTCCACCTGCTATCGTATTACAAAGTTGAAGCAAATAAGCAGCAGGCTCTCCTCTGTGCAGTTTCAGTGACTTCAGAGAGGTCACATAAGGCTAAATCTCTAGTGAAAGCCAGGCAGAGCGCTACGTATCTTTTTTTTCTGCACTGCAGATGGTTTTGCAGGGCTATGCTAGCTGTAAAATAAGGCTGACTATCACCATCTTGCCTGTGGCAAAACACCACTTACAGACAATACCAGTCCCAAAATTCAGCTACTTCAAAGCCTGCCACCAATACCGCCAGCTTTATCAACACGCCCTGCAATGCACAGCATTGCTCTCAATTTCAGCTCTGGATACTTATGATTAAAGGAGAGTATTTGCTTTTGCTGGCAGCATTTCAAGTCTTCATTAAAAGAAAAAGGGCATTGCTTCCTCAAAGAATAAGAACACAAAATAGAAATGATCCAGAAGTCACCTTATTTGTAGCTCTCTCTAAAGTGATGCTGACCTCAAGATTGGCAGGAGCAAACCAGTTTTTATTTCAACGTTGGCATTAGCAAGAGGTGTATGTGTGACTTCTATGGCCTACCGATTCGGGCTGAGCCCATCAGCACCTGATGGGGTACTTGGGAAGCTCGCTCCCCTCTCACAGCGCAAGACAACGATCCAAATCACTCTCAAAGACAAGAAAAATGCAGTAACCTGACACAATGCTTCACGTTTGCAGTCTGCTCTTCCCAGTAGAGCAGCAGTGCCAGGAGCAGAGCCGGGACATGGCAAGAAGCTAGAGATCTGCAGGATAAAGTGTACCAGGTACATGACACTGTCAGGCAGAATAGAAGGCAAAAAGGCTTTGCCCAGCTCTCTTCCACCACTGCCAGGTCACTGGAACCTGGTTTAAACAGAACACTTTTTAAGCACTTGTGCCAGTGTGACAGCTCAGGCTTAAAGTTCAAATTCTGCTCTGGGCCAAGATGCTTGCTTACTGGGACACCCCCATGGCATCTCCCCTGCACCAGCCAGGCAGCGGGTGGATGGATACCAATTACAGTCACGTCACTTCTTCCAGTAAACCACGAATTTAAAGTAAAAATAACCAGAAAACCAAAGCAATTAACATGCTTGGATCAAGTTAAGGAAGGAGGGGAGAGGGGGGAGGGTAAAGGGGAAAAGGCTCAAGCCGTGTGTTTACTATCTCCTCTTCCTAAATTTAAACAAATAGAAGAAAAAGAAAATATGAAAACTGTTCTGGAGAAACCCACTCTGGTTCTTTCAACTTCAAAACACACTTTTTATCATTTCAGCTCCGAAAGCAAAAAAAAAAAACCCCAAAAAACCCACCACAAACCAAACAGAACACCAAACACAGCCTCATTACTTGCACAGAGAAACTTTTCCAATGCCAACATACGCTTGTTACAACACCAAAGGGGAAAAGATTTCTACACAGCCTTAGCCTTGTTTTGGGGATTTTGGAGCTTACTTTTAAGGGCAGGAGCTAATGTCAGAAGGAAACTGCCATGAATTCAAAACAAACAATGTTCAGCCCAGTGTTTATTAAAACCTTTAAATACCAGAAACAGTTTTAACCACCCAGAACTTTACCGTTTCTGTACATGTGATACTCTCCCTACCCAAGGCTGAAGCCTCATTGGGATGGCAATTTTACAGCAGAGATATTTATACATACAGACATATATTCCTACTGACAGCAGTTACCAGTCAAGCAAAAACCATAATGGTTAACAGACACAGAGGATAGAGAGGATCTGATTAATTTCCCTACTCGGACAGAAATCTGGTCTAATGAAATTAATTTTAAAAGCTGAGTTTCCAAAGAAGGAACTTAATCTTCTGGTGGTTTGGCACATTCCCCTCAATTTGTAGAAGTAGGAAAATAAATAAAAACAAATGAAAAGACCACAAATTTTGGGCTACTTCTCATTTTACTACTGGATTGCAGCTTTATCCAGTTTCTTACAATTCACTAAGCTCACAGGCCACTTAAGACACAGCCTCAGAATAACTTGAAGTTAATTACCTGAAGTAAATGTGAGTTTCATCACTCATTACATATTATTTCCTAGCCAGAAGCTAAGGAAATTTTTTCATAAACTAAAACATAAGTTGGGGAAGAAAATTGCAAGGAGATATCAATTTCAAGTTTTAAGCATCTTTTTTGAGATATGCCACACCTGACTACTACATTTTTTTCTCCATCTCTATATTAACCAAACATATTATCTGCTATCCCATATGATACTAGCATTGCTAAAAGCAGACTTAAGCCACTCTCCTCATTGCCCTGCCCTCCTTCAAATACGTAGGAAGAAAACAGGTCTTACTCCATGTTAAAGGCTACTCACCACTGCATCAAGATTTAACAAGGCTCAATTTCACTGAATGCCAAGGCTTTATGTACTGCCTTGCAATGTGACAGAAGGCAGGAAAGGGATTAGCAAAGATGAGGGAATGATTAATGTTTCATCTTCACTATAAAACATAACACTGGGAACTCACCTCTCAAGCCTGTCAAGGTCTCTCTAGACAGCATCCCTTCCCTCCAGCATGTCAACCATACCACACAGCTTGATGTTGCTAGCAGACTTGCTGAGGGTACACTCAATCCCACTGTCCACGATGCCAACAAACACATTAAACAATGCTGGTCTATACACTGACCCTGAGGAATACCACTCATCCCTTGCCTCCACTAGAACATCCAGATGTTGACTGCAACTCTTTGTTGACTGTTGAGTGTGACCATCCAGCCAATTCCTTATCTGCTAAGAGGCCCCTTCATCAAATACATATCTCTCCAATTTAGAGACAAGGATGTCATGAGTGACAACATCAAATCCTTTGCAAAAGTCTGAGCAGATGGCAGCAGTTGTTTTTCCCTTACCCTATACACTGTAACCCCATCCTAGAAGGCCACCAAAGTTGTTGGGTAACATTTGCTTGTGTTAAGGCCCTGATGGCTGTCACCAATCACCTACGTATTTTCCAGGTGCCCTAGAATAGTTTCCAGGAGGATCTGCTCCAAGATCTTGCTGGGCACAGAGGTGAGTGACTGGACAGTAGTTGCCCGGGTCTTCCTTTTTCCCCTTTTTAAATATGGCGGATGTGTTTCCCCTGTTCCAATTGGTGGGAACTTCACTGGACTGCCACAACTTCTTAAATATGATGAAGAGTGGCTGAGGAAGCTCACCTGCCAGTTCCTTCAGGACCCACAGATGCATTTCATCAAGTCCCATGAACTTGTGCACTTCTAGGTTCATTAGATGGTCTTGAACATGACCTTCTCCTACAGTGGGTGGTTCTTCATTATCCCAGTCCTTGCCTTTGCTGTCTGTGACTTCACAGTAAAGCTAGATCACTTTCCAGTAAAAACTGAGGCAAAAAAAGTAGAGTCCTGTGCACAACCAGGACTGCTAGAAAACCTCTTCCTCCATGGAGTAACACCAGAGTTCTCACACAGTCACACTACTTAGAGCTGAGGAGAAACACCAAATTGGAAAGATTCACTCTGAAACTGTGAGACTAAGCATGACTGCTCCTCTCAAGAAGTGCTAGATGTGAAGACATATAAGAAATTACTTTTTAATGTTACATGGCTCCTATTGTTTAACTGTTTCAATTTGCTACTTGAACAACTTTTCAATAGCATTTTATATTTAGAATTTGCATGTAAAGTTTGGTGCCATGCCTACTATTTCTGCAGCAGACTGTGCCGGAGACATCTCAGTAACACTCCCTAGGTGTAAAAGTTTTGACAGTTCCTGGATTGCTCTGCACCACTGACTAATGCAAATTTCTGTAAAGCTGAGATAGCATCTCAAAACATGAGCAGTAATTTACTAAACCAAGTCCCACCCCAGCACGCCTGTAAGAAAGAAGAGCAATTAAAACTTTAAAAATTGTTCACGGTACATGCTAATGAAGAAATATCTTGTCTGTTCAGACAACTGCACAACTCAAGCTGTTGAAAAAAATGAAGAAATGTCAGGACAAAGTTACCTAGACTTTTTTCAGTGCTGCACACCAAAGGTGAGGTGGAAAACAAAAATATTAAAGTGGGACAGAACTTTTGCTCAGACTTCTATCATTTTCATGACCAGTGAAAGATGTTAGGAGCAGAATCCAAATGACAGGAGAACCCAGCTGGAGGTTAGCATATTGAAATGAGGAGGAGCATCAGCCTCTCTCCAGCATGCCTAATCAGAGAGTGCTCTGACCCCCTTCCCAGAACAAAGAAATGCTTTATTTGCAAACCCCGCCTCCACCCCTCCCCTTTTTTTTTATTTTTTTAAAAAAGGTTTGAAATTCTTTGTGCATCTGAATTAAAACATGCATTTTTCAAACCACACTCAAGCAATTGCAGGTAAGACAACAGAGATGAGCATGAAAGAAGCAATGAAGAAACACAATACCATTAAATCATTTTTCACTGCTTAATGTAGCACTCATGGCAGAACAATCTAACAAATGTGGTAACAGTGTTGACACCACACGGTTTAACACTGGAAGACTGACAGAGCCACATCTTCATAAAGACTCATAGTACTGAAATCATTTTAGGTTTATAATCATATGCTTTTTCAATGCTTTTGGGAAGCCATTCACATTACTCATCATCTGATGATACCTAAAGTTTCACGGCATAATTTTCAAAAGCAGAAAGAAAGTTTTCCTTGTTACTTAAATGTTGTCCTAATGTTTAAATAAATTCAAGTTTATTTAGGGCTTCTATTCAATTGGAATAACACAGAGAGTTTGGCTTATAACTCCTACAACAACAAAAATTGACAAAAACCAAACTAAATCCTTAATCTTTATGACTGTCATCAACTACATATAATTTCCTGAGAGTGAGGAAACATTGTTTCCAGTAAAAGCGAAAAAACACTCGATCAAAAAGTGCATTTAGTGAAAATAAAACAAGATTAAACTTCCCAGTTTTCTACTATTTTGGGCAAAGCAATACAGTTATTCATGTGCTGTGTTGGCAAAGCCTAACCTCTCAGGCTTAAACTAAATTTGACTACATTACAGACAGCCTGTGCACTGTTAGCAGACCCACCGTTATCAGACCCTCCAGCAATACATTATTTTGCCCCTGCTCCCTGGTCTCTAATCTAGCCAAAGCTTTTCAGAGAGATATTATTACATTCATGGCTTAGGCCTTGACAACTGCACCCATAAATCAATTTTAAATCTTGCATTAATCATCTTTCTGTAATCAGTGGCTATTCAGCACAAATTTACATCTCATTTCTGTTGGCCAAACAGCCACATTAGAGCTTCGAAGTTATTCAGGCTTAAATGATTATATTCCCCTAATAAACACTGAAGTCCTCTCAGTCCAGCTGCCGTGAGCTGCATTAATGACACGCCACGGCAGTGGGGGCCATCTGAAGTCAGCCTTGTGCGATGCTACGGGCAGCAGCCCCCAAACAGGGTTTTGGGGGTTTGGGGTTTTTTTTTTTGCATTTCCAATATGCTCAGACAGAAGAAATGAGACCCCCACTCTGCCTGGACAGCCCATCTTATGGGAACTGGCATGCACAGAGGGCACATACACCGTGCAATTTATCACACCTCCTCCTAACAGCTTCATTTGCCACCTCTTGAATACACGAGATTGCCAATAAGAAAACTTAAACCCCAGATTTTTCTCGTTCTCTACATGCTGAGCACCTTATAACTGTCACCAAAACCAAAGCGAGCTGCTGAAGCTGAACTCTGCAGAAAATCTAGTTTTCCCATTTGTCAGACAACTGTAACCAAATTGGGTCTGAGCACGGTTTTATCACCTCAGAATTAGGCATTGCATTTTTTATATCCGACTACAATTCTTTTCCTGTCTTTTGGGTTGCTCTCACTGCTATGTACGACAAAAGCTATCACTTACACGGGATTACAGTAAGCAGCTAAAGCACGATCAGGGTGGATTTTGCATGTTCTTGCCTGCAATCCCTATAGTGAAGCAATCTATCCTGATTGAACAAAGAATAATTATTTAATTAAAGATCCTCGGCAGGCCTGCATTATTAAACCAGCATAAAAAGCCTCACATTGATTGTATATTCACTTTCAGTTAAGGTCTGAATCAGTATGCTAAGATCTAAAAATGAATGAACGCAATGAGTTTATTATGACTGTTAAGTACTTACCCACTATAGGTAATAAATTATACATGCGGATGCTGCTTGTTACACTTATTCGACAACATAATGCAACTTTTAGTTTTTTATTCTATGGGATTTAATTCCCACCCCGTTAGACTTATGGTACTATTTAAATATGGCAGAGAATTACGAAGATGTAAATCTGTCAGACAAGAGATGCAACCTGGACCGTGATGCTGCTTTAAAATCTGCAATTGAAAGAAGTGTGAATGTGCTGAATTGTTTACGAAAATCTCCTATATCTTGACCATCTCCATTTCTGGAGAGGCTTCATACTTCATACGCTATTTTTCCTCATCTGCAGCCTCCTGCTGCTCCACAGTCAGGAAAGCAGCCCAGGGCTGGTCGAAAACCACAAGCAAGGACCTGCCCTCAGCCCTGCATATGGAAGAGACACTTTCACAGCAGACCCATCACTGAATGTAAGCTTCTCTGCTTTGTGTAGCTTAGGAATATAGCAGAGCTGAACAGCAGCAACAGCATTTTACTGCGAGGCAAGAAAAATCTTGTCAGTGGCCTGAGTTTCTGGTAGAAAGAGTTGTAAATAATCTTCAGAAGTCCTCAGGAGGAAAGGCACTACTCAGCACAGACACTACAGATGATTATTTATCCATCCCTATTCTAGTCCTTACATTCACTCTTATGAAATTCACTGATTGACCACTTCACACAAACACAAAATTACACACCGAGTTTCATCGTTACATAGCAGTCAAACCATGAAATCAATTCCCTTTCATTTTTTGTCTCTTCAGCTTCAGACCCTTTCAGTGTGTTTCACCAAGTATTGAAGTCTGAAAGGAAAAGAATGAATGCACTTAAAAAAAAAATTAAAATATACAATTCTCAGAGGAAGAACTAATTAGCACAGGAAACGACACTTCTACAGGTTATATTGTTAATTGAAATCATTCTTCCTACAAAAACACATACCCACTGGAAGTTAAGACAGCTGAAGAAATGGCACTCTGATGTTGAAGATTTGCCCCCATAGTGTGCAATACATAAAAACTTCTAATAATACATGCTCTTCTCATCCATAAATTATTGTGTGCAAAGAAACTTAACATATTTCATCCACTGCTTACTGTTTTAAAGTAAAGCAAAAAGCCATTTAGGGGAAGGACACAAAACTCAGTTGTTGCATCTCCATAGCTTCCTCTATAGGAAGCTATGGAGATAGCCTTTGGTGTGAGTCTCATAGGACCAGACCTAAAGAATTCTGCCACTCAAACACACAAAAGGGGAATTTTCATGTTTCTGTATACTGAAAGCATCAGAGACAGGGCATCCAAGCACACAGGTGGTGTCATCCATTCAGGGATGCAGAGTCCTGAGGTGCTGCATAATTAAGAGAAAGCTGGGGTGTGGACAACTTGCTTGTGGCCTCTATTTGACAAAATAGGGTGTTGGAAGGAGAGAAACAACTATCACATACTTGTAAAGTTAGCAAGAAGCAGCATGGCAAGGTCCATTGACTGAGAGCTGAAGTTCCACCAATTCAAGCTAGAAAGAGGGGGTTGTCTATAATAGGACAGCTTGCTGTTGGCACTAGCTACAAAGGGATATGGTGGACTGACCATAAGATGAAGAATAAAAAGAAGAAACCCTCTCCAGAAGATGCACTGTAGGTCAAATCAAGGTTACAGTCCTTCTGCAAGAACCCCTGAACAAGTTTCTACACTGCACGTACCACAGGAGATTCAACTACGTAATGCAAATAGCCCCACTGACCTTAAACCCTGTGAAGCTACACCATTAACTTCAGTTCACACATTCATAGATCTGCTCTTATTTTTTAAATACTGAGAACTAACAAATACTGGAATATTGTGCTTCTTTTCCAATTGATTGTTTTACTCTCCCAGCAAGGAAACTATAACTAAGAAACAGCATGTCTAAAATGTCAGTGATTTACAATTAAACATATTTGAACAGTTTGAACAGGAAGCTGCCCAACTTTCTTCCTATCATTTTGATTACTTACTATTGGAGAAAAAAATAGTTCAACTCTCAGATTTAAAGTTGTGCAGAACAGAGAAGAAAGGATACTTGCCAAGTAAATATTGGTCACAACATCTGGTGCAAAAAAAAAAATGTTTTCACTATTTTTCTCTTTTCTGCTTTATTTCTGAACAGATATAACAAAGGTTAGAAAAAGGGAAGGAGATAGTTTGTTCTTCTTAAAGGCAACAATCAAGAATTCTACAAAAACACAACTCTAGAACCCATTTTGGCTATCAGTTACTTCCTTTATCCTTGATCAGTGGGGACACTGTGGTTTTCCAGCAGACAGATAGTTGCACCAGGAAATTCATCTGGAAAAAGTCCCTCATACAAAAAAAAAAAAAAAAGCTTCATAGATATTCTAGCTTCTGCCAAAGACCCTCTGCAACACCTGGAGAGATGCACAGGCACTTTTACACATCCAGCTTCAGCAAGGTCAGCCCCTGCAAACCACAGCACTGGTAGCGAACACACCCCCAGTTCACAATGGGGGAACTAACCTGGTATGCAGAAAATCTCCCTGCTCAAAAGATGCAGGGAATAGTTCAGAAGGTTTACATGGGCTAGGGGCATCAAACAAAATAGCTTTGCAAACACTGAGCAAGGGCTGCTTAAGTTGCTTACTCTGCCTTCGCTCCAGCACCTTCACAGCAAAAGCCCTTTTACAAACATTATACAGGCAGCATCATAACCAAATCCCTTGGGGGCTAAAGACATTTGCCAGTTCAATACATTTATACATCACTGAGAAACAGGCTCTGCCAAGATTAGTTACTGCAGCTCCAAAGGACATAGTAGCTCCTGTCCATCTGTACAGCCTGTCCACATTGAGACCACCCCTCAGCGTTAAATATACCAGACTCTCAATAAGCAGCATTTTGAAACTGCATATACAGGTCTTGGGAAGCTGAGCGTTCAGCCTCCAAATCAGCACAGATATTCAATTACCATTAAAATTAATAAGTAGGACAACAATGAAATCCCCTGATGGGTTTTGATTATCTCAGCCTGGGTATTTATCAGAATTACCCCAGCACACCGAGTCATTGGGCTCTGGCCAACAGGTACAAGTCACTTCTTAGCCCACTTCTGTTTCCTTCACGCTGGAAGCATCATGACGTCCAACATCAGGAGACAGCAAGTATGACATGAGAAAGGAGATGGATATCTGAAACTGTGCAAAAAGGTTTGATTTGGTATGCAAATCTGTTTCCAAGTCAACTACTCATTTTGCTCCTGTTCAGCAGCTGTACTCTGCCTTGCTGTAATTCTGTGGCAGAGCCACCGCAGCCACTGCTTTTGCAGGAAGGCTTGCAGTCACCTACCTCATCACCTAACACCACGTACCAATGCCCAAAACTCATTTATTTTCAGATCATCTGACAAGATATCTACAGTGACTGACATAACCAGCAATTCTTTTTGAAAACTTCATCATTTTTAGGTTGATTTTCCCAGAACTAGAACTGAAATCATCAGGCCTTTGCCCAATTATTTTATTCATCAATATCCAGATTTTTAAGGATGAAGAACAAATTCCAGAATTAGCAGTAACTCAAAAAGCAGATATGCTGCCACAGAAGTTAACTACACAGGAACATTCAGTTATTCAATCTGGCATCAAACTAAAGCAAACAGTAAACCAGACGGAGATTGTGTAATGAAGTGACTTTATCTCACAGGATTATACTTGTGGTTACAACTTTAATTGTGTAGTCTAGAAGGATTTGTGACAAACTGAATAATCTTGCATTATTGTAATGATTTGTAACCACAACACTGGCTATGGTTTATGGGCTTACTATACATTTGCACTGCAGTCAACTAAGACAGTAAATGCATGCCCTACAATTTTTAGCAGCGCTTAAAATGATGTCTTGTAAGGAACTCCAACAGCTGTCCAAAGTGAGTGGCAGACTGAAACCAAGGCAAAGCTCTCAAGTATGAATATTTCCAATTTTTCAAGAAAAATAAAGCTAAAAAACCAAACCCAAACACCCCCAAAGTTTCTGAACAGAAGACCTAAGGCCACAGTTTTGCTACTCTTTATTATTGACTGAACCAAGAGCAAGCAAGCAATGCTGAGCAAACACCATACAGAGAAGAAGTTATTTTGGTGGCACTCAACTTTGAGTGCCAAAAGTTCAGTAATTACCCCCAGGCTCCAACCAGAAGCCAGGAGAATCACATCATCGGTGCTGTAACTGGACATCAGCCTTTGTAGGCAAGACAATACCCCATCCTCCCAAAAAAACCCCAAACCAACCAACCAAAAAAAAAAAAAAACCAAAAAACAAAACCAAAAAAACAACCCAAAACACAACAACAAAATTTGTTCCTTTTTCCAGTGAAAAAGGCTGCCAGCACAGGCAGAATATAGTAGTTTTTATAAATGGTAGAAGGAAAAAATAGCAAGTTTATGTCAACCTTTTCAGAAACAATTTTCCCACCTCACTCGGCATCTGCTACATACACTTGGGTCCTGGGGATAGCATCCTAGCAGGAATGCTCCCTAAAAGCAGCACATCTGTATCACAGAGAACCTTGAGCACACTAAAAAAAACCCAAACAAACAAACAAACAAAAAAAAAATCAATTAACTTTGAAAGATCACTTTCAATAAGCAGTTATTTAAGCTACAAATCATCACCACCTCTCCCACCCTGTCCTCACTCACCAGTTCTTGGTTTTTTCCCACAGCCAAAAGAGAGGCAAGGGACAGGATGACTTAAACAAGATTAACACCAAGCCTGCAGCTCTTCCTTGCAAGTGGAACAGAACTGCAAATGGATTAAACATGTACACCAACATCTCAAATCACATTAAGAAATACTCCGTGCTATCTTCTGCCAACTGCATCTTCTGCACAGCATTACAGACTGTCAATATTACTTGAGGAATCATCACTGTCATAGAAAGACCTTTGAAGATGAGGGCTGCGTCACTTGCCTCATAATATTTTTGGTGAGCTCAAATGAGAATATTTGCAGCATAAAGGCCAACAGTCCTTTTCCTCCCTCAGAGTCAAAAGTTCTCATCTTTGATACTGCAAGAAAGCATCCCAAGGAGTGCAATTATCCACAGAGAAAGCACATGTTTCTAAGCTTCTTGTTTATCTTACTTCAGCACAGTAACAGAACTACAGGAGACTGCTTTCTGTGTTTCAATATAGGTAGTTCATATACACCAAAATCACGAAGATGCGGAGTCTCAAAGCAAAAACAGGCTTTAGGAACGGATAGCTTCTCTGATAGCTGAAACATTTGCTTAAAATGAAGTAGTTTGTTTTTTTTTCTATTGATCATTATGTTAAATCAAACACTTGATTTTGTTAAAACTGACGCTTGCTGGAGTTACAAACACGAAAGAGAAATAAGCAAGAATACAGAAGTTAAATGCCTATCAGAGCATTTTGACAAGAATGAGGTATCCAGTAACACTTTCCTTCTAGGGAAGCAGCAAAGACAGGCAAATCAAGGGCTGTGCTGGGAGTGTTCCAGCCTGGTCTGACAGATGTGGTTTAGAAAGCCATCAGCAACCTCTGTCCTTGCCATCACCACCTCTCTCCTGGGAGCTGCCCCAGAGCTGCCCAGATCAGCCAGGAATGGCTTGCCCTCCTCCATCAACATGCTGATGCACAGTCCCCACTCTTCTTGGCAGGAGCTTGCTTCCTACCAACCTGCAGGGCCTGATCCACTGCAGCTAACTAGCCCTCATCCATGGATTATTACTTACCAAGACCCTTAAGATCATACAGGGGTAGGTGAAGATCAAGCTAACATTCAAGTGTCTTCTACCCCAACTCTAAATCATTACTATATTGCTGATGTATTTTCAGTAAACTATCTTGAATTAGAATTCAGAATCTGTACTTCCCATTACACAAAAAACCCAAAACAAAACAAAAAATTAAAAAACAAATAAACAAACAAAAAAAGCACCCAACCCTGCTTTCTCCCTGAAATGCTCACAACTCCTCACAGGATGGCACGGACTTTTATTTTTGTTAGAATTTTTAGGTGTTTGGTGAGGTTTCACCCTCCCCTCCCCCTCCCCCACCTCCCTAAAACCGTCTGACCAGGCAGGGGAAGCAGCAGCCACCATTCAGTCCATGGGATACAGACAATCAATCACAGAGGCTTGGCAGCATACAATGTCACAGTGGTAGCTCAGAGATGACTGATAGCCAGGTATCACCCATATTCCCTTCAACAGTGCTTCATCATTCGTGTTGGGAAAAGCCTGAAAACTGATGAGAAGAGCTACCACTTTTTTTCTTTGGAGAAGAGTTAATACACAACCCATGAAAGGATCTATCCACATCCATGTGTACTCCTGGCACTTAATCTCTGATTCATTTTGCCACAGAATTTTCAACATTGAAACAGACAAACCTTGTGATTACTGTATGCTTTAGTAAAACACACTAAATCATATAGCTCTGCATGTTTCTTTTTTGCCTCCAAAGAAAGATACCCTAAGATAAACTAAGACTATAAAACCAAAGTATTTTAGGCAAAAACAGCTTCCAACCACCCCACTGGCATTTTCTTTCACTGGCCAAAACCATAGTCCAACCCTCACCTTTCACATGTGCATGTATGTAGCCTTCAGCAACTGATAACCACCCCATTTTTGTGGCCAGGAGAAGCAGAGAATGTGATGCTGCCATTTTCAGTCTCCAAAAATCCTGAACCATACCAATTAGTAACTTGAAAAATGGATAAAAGCTCATTCTAACAGTCCTAGATGTTCAACTGCTGAAATATTTCTTGAATTACCACATATCAGGATTTGCATAAAACCAGCAGTCAATCAAAAAGCTCTCCTTAGTGGTTTTAAAGTAGGTGATGGGTCTTTATTTTTTATTTTCATTTGCTGTGCAACACATAAGGCAACAACTGGTCATGAAGACAAAACAACAGCTTGTATTTTAACACTATGCCAGGAAGTTTGCATTTAAAATACCCAATTCCTCCTAGAAAAACCTACCATGTGCTTCCCTTTCTGAAGTTCGCATTCATTTTATTTCATGGGTTTTGTGCTGGCTTTACTGAACGAGTATCATGAAAAGAAAGCAAATTTGTAAGAACTCAATTATAAAACACTAAATAAATCAAATAGGGCTGCAGTCTTGATTTTGGTTACCCAAATAAGCCATTAACCTGAATAAAAGTATATGCTGTAAAACAGGGCAAGAGCAAGGCCAGTGCATTTTATGTCTTATAAAAGGATTACGCAATTAAGTGATAAGTAATCCACTGATACATATATTTAGCATACAAAGCAGTAAGTAACATTCTACAAAAACTCATCAACATAAGCTATAAAATCCTAATGCATGTTTTATAAAGCCTGGGCTGTTGCATATGCATTTTGTAATGGTAATACTTCATTCTGCAATGTGTCAGATTCTCCACGACAGTATGACATCTATGCATTTTAATTGTATGGTTACTAACTGTTGGATACCAGTATTTCTGAAATTGGCACACAAGTAACAGAAAACAATGGTTTTAGAAGATAAAGCTCTTCAAAGCTCTTTTATCCCCAAAAGTAATTCCTAGACACTAGAGGGAAAAAAAAGAGTTTTTAGCGTGAAAGGAGATTATTCTTCACCCAACGAGTCTGTGTGGAAGAACCTAATGCTGACAACTGTATTTACAAAACAATATAGGGAAGGATCAGCCTTCATTTCTTCTGTGGTGGATTTTCAAGTCCAGGATAGTAATATATTATTTCAGTAATACAGCTCTAGCTGAGATAAAGATTTGCTTTATTCTTAATCTTACTAGTATTAATTTATTTTACAGTACCGTAGAGCACTCAAGGCATTTTAAATCTCCTTTAATAAGACCTACTGCTCGCCAGATGCTGCTCCCAAATAAAGGCTTTATTTGTGTCAACAGCATGCAAACCAAAGGGCAGCTAGCTAAGAGTCCAGGACAACAAGTTTAAGAGCATTCTCAAACGGAGTGAGAAGATTTAACTTCAGATGGGAAAGAAGTTCTGAGAGAAGACACGAATTACATGGTGAGGCTATTCAGTGAAACTGTTGGCTAGGGTGAGGTGCTCCGGTTTAAAAGCAGCTACATACCTAATCTGTGGCAGGCATCAGAGAAGCAGATCTTAAATACAGGGTGTTGAATGAGTAACAATAATGGATTTAAGTAGAGCGAGAAAAACACCAAAAAAGAACTCAGAGACAAACCCAGATCTCACTCTAAACAGAGGCAGGACAAGCTTTCAGACAGCAGGACTTCAGATGTAGGGCTGGGAAAGACCAAAACAAATCACCTGGTGTGTTCCTCCAGAAAAGATGAACTCATCCAGAGTAAGAGATGAAAGTTTGTCCTGCTGCCAGAGACCTCTTGTGAAAGAAATCCCACACCTGCCCCAAAGATGCACCAGTAGAAAATACTTCCCATCAAATTTATCTGGAACCAGCTTAGGTGAAACATATCCTGCCTTTCTTGTCCTGCTCACTGTCAACCTGGGCAAGAGTTTATTCCTTTTTTCTCTGCATCACTCCAGGTGACTGTAGGCCAATACTCTATGCTACACTCGACTCCATCATCCTCTCCGCACAAGATGCATCTCTGATTGCCTTAGATTTTGGTTGATATATTAAAACTCTCTGAAAGAACTACAGCTCTACAAGCACTGGCAAGGCCACCAACTTACCAGGGTAATCCACAAATTTGAACAATGATGAGCTGGCCAAATTATACTCCCATTAACTCCAGCATCTTCATTCTCATTCTGGAGCTTTCAGAGCTTGAAACCTGAACTCAGCACTGCTTTAAAACACAGCTTAGTTCAATTATCACAAGGATCCCGTACAACTGCATTATTAACTTCTGGTGTCTTTTCAGACCCAAAGCTCAAGTTCTTTTGCTACAGTTACGCTATACAATACAGGCATGCAGTAATCACTCTGTCACACTAAAGCAGAAAACCAGAGGAAAACACATGATCACGGCCCCATGGGATATGGCCAAAAATGACAATGAAAGCACATAAATAACCAGAGGACAAAAGTTTATGGATATACAGATACTGCGCTTTACCTTAAGAAATCCTAATGGAAAGCACCCTCCCCCCCTCCCCCCTCCCCTCCTCATGCACCCCCCGCTGCAGTATGAATCTCATTCTCAACATGTTAGCATATCCCCCTGATTCCTCTTCTACCCTGGTCACAGCCAAGCAGCAGCATTTGCAGAAAAAAACCCCACAGGCTGCCAAAAGTACTGCCCTGGAAATGCCAATTATAATCATAGCTACATGACACAGCTCAATGGTGCCAAGAATCCTCCTTCTCCTTTTATTACCTCCTATCCCTCCCCCTTTATTTTATTTCTATCCCTGAGGGTAAACACTGCCTCCAATCCAAGATTCTGGTATAAAATCTCTATCTGAACAAAGATCGACAGACAGCAACATGAATCTATTCACAAACCATGCTGAGTAATCTAAATCACCATTATTTTTAACTTCAAAGAGGCACCCTAGGGTATCTGTCCTCAGAAAGAGCCAAAAATTGCTGCTTGCAAAAAAAGTACATTAAAAACAAAGTCAAACCCACCAACGTCCTACATATGTGAGAAGCAACTTGCAGAATCACTCTGGCTGAATTACCCCCCAAATTTCAGTATTTGCCCTTGCTAACCGCCAAAAAGAGCTGGGGCAATTGCTTTCCCTCTTGCCATTCATGTGCAACAAGCCATCCAGCACTCTCATTTTCTGCAATGAATAAAGAATTACTAACATCTCCGCAGGACCAGATTCATTAGTACGTGTTTATTTTCCTGTCCGAGGCTAAAAGAAACGCCAGCACATGGAGCTGTGCAATGAGCTACAGCACACAGCCATTACCCCAAGGACCACAGCGGCTTTCCTGTTCTGAGCAACAGGAAGGTCAGGGAAATCAATGGGAGGTGGAGCTGATGGGAGAGGACCGGTTCACACAGAAGCAAAGCAGGTGCGCAGCGCACTAACTCGGACAGAAAAAAATGAAAGCACTTCTGAGCTGTAAAGAAGTAAGTTTTAAAATAAGTCCTGAAAGGAGGGAGGGTCTGAAACAAATAAATCAGTGCTATTATAGCCACTGAAACAAAAATCAAACCTAATCTCTGCATAAATCAAGCCAGCTAAAAGAAAGCATTTATTTTAATCAGCAACTTTTGCAAATATCTCGATACTGTTAAAAGGGACTGCGTTTTTACTTGGCCAGACCAAATAAGACTGAACAGCATAAGTTTCAGGGGCTCTTTGTAGCTTCTCCCCGCACTATGGCTTTGGAGTCAAACTGCATCACTGTCTCCTGTCAAAGCATGGGAGGCAATACAGCTTTACAAACACTGCCTGACCCACAAACATGAGCTGTTTCTCTTGTAGCACTTACCATTGTATCTACTTCTGTGAGTTTCCAGGTGATTAAAGAAAATATGTTTAGCACAGGCAAGGGCAGACAATTTCTGTAGGTCAGAGCCAGATGGTGTCACATACACCTCTGATGTGACCAGTCTGGGTAATCCTAAACAGCACCCCAGGAAGAAGTCCTGACATAAGGGTCTCATAAGGCTCTGCAGACCTGCTGTACAAGCATAGGCTTTAATGAAGAAACCTGACTGGTTTTGTTGATGCGCTTGGAGGACTTCCTACTACACAAGAGGGACCAGACTCTTCTGATATAGCCTCTGGCAATTTCAATAACCTCCTTCAGGTTAGAGTAAACTTACATGAGCTGCAAAGCATGGTCCAAATTGTCCCTTTGGCATGTAATAACAGGATCAGTTCCCAACTTCAGCTGGGAGATGGGCAGCACTGCCAGGCTAGCCACGCTCCACTGGCAGGGAGAGTCCCTTTACGGGGCTCCATGGCCACACAGACAGACTTCACAAGGACTTCGCTCATACTCTAACAGATATAATGGTGGGTTTAAGAGATGACTGCAAAACCCACACAGCCAGGGAAGGCCTCCTGAGGCAGCTAGGAAGACACACTACCAGGACTCATTAATCCTGCAGAGCACAGGAGTGGGAAGAAGAAAGCAGCTTCTCCTGCACCAGAGCCGGTTCTTCATACCAGGAGATATTGTTTCAACCCTGCTTGGCCACAGCATAGTTCAGTCACATTATTTTCACTGGTTCTATGACAGAAGAAGGGGATTTTTCTTACTTTTGGTGTGAATGGTGGAAGTGAAGGCCAGCCAGGCGGCAAACATGCTGGACACTACCAAAACCTGTACCAAGTAAGTACCTGAAAAGCCTTACTGGTGCACTCTGTTTAGCAGTGGAACAAGGTCTGGTCTCGTGGCAACCACAGCAGTTGTGGTGCTTTATTTGTAATTGCAACTGTGAAATGGGCCTCCCTCTAAACCTGATCTGTCTCCACACTGGAAGGTCAATCTCCTTCCCATACACTGCTGCTTTCGTTTCAAAGTTAGATCATAATTTTCCCACTGTGGCCAGCAAAAATGAGATGAACAACAGGCTAAACCAAGGCATCTGGACATCCCTGGTGCACAGAATGCCTTAAAAGCTTTAACAGACAAAAATTACCATGGCACACAGCTATAATAAAAATTCAGATTATGACACCTACAAACAAAAGCAAGGTAGTTTAGGAGTAAGAAGTCCACTCAAGCCATTGTTTTGGTGGGGTTCTGAAGGGTTTTGCTGCTAGGGATTTTTTTTTTTAATAAATGCAGAAATCAGTTCTCAAAACCTACTGGCTTGAGCCTTTGTGATACACAGATAACTTCTCCCAGGTACTCCCATACAACTACAAAGACTAAAATACTTAACAGTGGCTGTACTGGTACAATCTTCTAGTTCTAGGGAAAAAAAATACTATTCCTTATGATTCACAATAAAAATCAAGTGGAGAAGCAGCTACACTAGAGGAGTTAAAGGCTGCTTCAAAAGCTAATGGAAAAAGCTAATCTTCAGCTGGAATTATACCACCACTTGCTAACAAGCACTTCAGAAGTGACTAGACTTTACAGGATACTGCTAACAGTAATAATAAAACACCACACATCAAAAAGCTTAATTCAGTCAGGGTCTGCATCTACACACTACAACGTTGCAAAGTGTGACACATTACAACATATCAGCTCTTTTCCAGAAGGGGGTATAGACAGATCCATGGGCCTTGCAAAATGTTCCCCAAGAGGATATCCCGAGATAACAAATTTGTATGAGAATACCTCAAAAAGAACAGGTTTCAGATCTCTGATCTCAGTTAAAGCTCTTACTTCAGATTTGGAAAAGGTGTGAGTCACTTAAAGTATTTTTACAATTAGATATTTAAAAATATTTAAGTGAAAAGATTTTGACTGCAGCATAGCTGACTACAGAGCAGATAAGGAGGTTAGAAAAGTAGATCTGGAAAGACTTCAGTACTGTCAATAAATTAGAAAGAGACAACTGGGCTAACCTCATGAATTTTTATGATGTCTCATGAAAACAAAGAAGATTAAAAGGAGATTTCTGGAAAATCAAAAACTGAGTCACTTTTTATTTGTGGAAGTTAATTTAAGGGTCACCCTTTTGAATCAGTAAGCAATGATTTGGCATTCATTAGTGCCCTTCCAAGTGCTGTTTGGAAACTGAGCTTGTAAATAGAGAAAGGTTTTTCTAAATAATGAAAAACACCCCACAACTGAGGTTTATGCTTAGGGTATTTAGCTTTTAATTTACTCATCTATTTATACAAACTCAGAAATCTCCGCAACATTTCAGGTCTAGTTATTTCTCTATTGATATTCCTGCAAGGACATCGGGACATGCAGCAATTGCGCTTTGTACCAGAGGAAAAATACCTAGGTATGAGGTAAAGGAAGGAAAAGTCTTCCATTAAGAATATGACACAAGGATCTTTGCAGTGTGCCATGGCACCAACACATTGCTCTGCTGGCACGTCTAGCACTGTTTATTCTGATGCCCACACACACAAGGAGAACAAGTTTAGTTCTCAGCTTTAAATCAACAGAGAAAATACTGTTGTAGACTCTGATGGCTTAATCTGAGTGGAGTATAAACTCAGCACCTCGTGTAGCTTTTACATCCCAGCCATAACCCACGCCCATAAGCACGCAGCTTGTCTGCATGAGGCTGCCATTTCCACAACCTTTCATCTACACAGAATACATGGAAAGCCAGATTTTAATTCAGCATGTAATGTGTATGTGCAGGGTTGGCTGCATTTTATATAAACATTGCCACCTTTTTTATGGCAATCAAACTGGAGTCCAAGACAATTCTGCAGCCCATTTCAGCTGGTGACTAAAAACTCTGGAATAACATGCTTTGGAGAGTTACTCCATTGAAGGGCTCAATCCTGGAATGTTTTCTCACCTCACGTGGTGCTTGTGGCTCATGGGAACTGACAGGAATAATTCAGCACCACACAGAAGCCAACCTCTTGAAATGGTACCAAAGCTGTAACAGCACAACACTGAGGATATCCCAGCCAAACTGATGGCTGCAAGTCCGAGCAACAACTGGCCACATACCACAGCCTGGTCCAGCACACACACTGGAAGGTACTACTGCATCTAAACTCCAGCATTTATTTCAGGTACCAAATTAGGAGGCCAGGTTCATTCAGTTCTCAGAACAGTTAATGGTATGGGACAGAAGCTCTTCAGGGTGCTTAATGCTCAGCTCTTGTTCCAGTGTCATCTGCTCCTAGCATTTTATCATGAGCCTGAAAAGTATTTCTGAACAGCCCTGTTCATTTAAAGCTAACAGTACCTTCTTAGATCCTGTGATTCAGAAGAAAAATTCCAGAAAAATGGTGTTGTACATTTACCCCAAAGGCTCAAAAAACATGTAATTATATTTTTTTAAAAAATTAAATAACCTAATGGGTTTTTTTTATGTGTGTATGAGAGGAGGAACAAGGGACCTGACTCATGATTATTTTTTAATACTTGTGGCTGGATCTGCTGCATAAATAAATCAATTCCCTAGCCACACAACTCCATTTTTCCAGTGACAGCTTGTTGTTTTATTTATTTTTTTTTCTCTTCCATTGCCAACAAATCACTCTAGGGAGTTTTTAAACCCAGTAGTCTACTTTCCGAATGGAAACAGTTAGTATAACTTGTACAAGAGAAAGCAAACAACAACAGAGACTTACCCCATTTTTTGGGTAGGCTATCCATCCTAGATCCCCCATTACTGTGCGTGAGTCCAGTAAATTCACTGTAAACAGGAGAAAAAAATGTTAAGGAAGATGGATTGGTTGCAAACTTCAGTAAATATTTCAAGGTTTGGGTAGCTATGACAAACAGGGTGTTCATAATTAACCAAGGAAGATGGATTTTTGTAAAGCAGTACAACACCACAGCAACTCCCCTAACAATGAGGTCATACACTGAAAACAATTCTATATATTTGCATTACTTATTCCTTTGAGTTCTGCCACTGAAACCAAACTGCAAATGCATTAAACTTCTTTAAGACCCAGATCTTTCATGTTCTTAGGAGCTGGTCTATTAGGAGGGATTAAATTCAGAACACACACAGTGTTTTTGTATATGTGTATGACATGCAAGATAGAGCTATCACAGAAATCCCAGAACCACAGGGGCTGGAAGGGACCTCCAGAGATCAAGCCCAAGCCCCCTGCCAAAGCAGGTTCCCTAGAGCAGGTCGCATAAGTAGGCATCCAGATGGGTCTTGAACATCTCCAGAAGAGACTCTACAAGCCCCCTGGGCAGCCTGTCCCAGTGCTCCCTAACCCTAACCCTCACCGTACAGAAGCTCTTCCTTACATCAGTACGGAACCTCCTGTGGTCCAACTTGTGGCCATTGCCCCTTGTCCTGTCCCCACAGACCACTGAAAAGAAGTTGGCCAGTTCCCTTTGTCTCCCACACTTCAAATATTTATAAACATTGATGAGATCCCCTCTCAGTCTTCTCTTCTCCAGGCTGAACAGCTCCAGCTCACTCAGCCTTTCCTCACAGGGGAGATGCTCCAGGCTCCTTATCATCTTTGTGGCTTCCACTGGACTCTCTCCAGGAGATCCCTCTTTTTTTTTTTTTTTTACATCGGGGAGCCCAGAATGGACACAGGACTCCAGGTGAGGCCTGACCAAGGCAGAGTAGAGGGGGAAGATCACCTTCTTGCACCTGCTGGCTACCCTCCTCTTAATGCACCCCAGGATCCCACTGGCCTTTTTGGCAACCAAGGCACACTGCTGGCTCATGGCCAACCTGTCATCAAGGTATACATATACACTGGCAAGCGCATGGGGGGTTATACACAGAATTCAAGGTGGCACACTTTATTAGCATAATCAAGCCTTTAAGACAAATATGAAACAAGAAAGTTTCCCAACTATCATAATTTTAAAAAGTATTTTATGTGAAAATATTGCAGTATTACATAAAGATTCAGAGTAGTTTTAAGTCACATAAGCAATCAACAATTTACATTAAAGAGCAAAAAAGAACTCCCAAGTTTATAACATTTTCCCCTCGTACTACCCAAAATACTGAGCAAAAAGCATGAAGAAATTAAATCTACACACACTGAACTCAGCTAAGGAAAATTATAGCAGCTTCTGATGCTGAGCTTTCACCTCCTGTACCCAGGGCTTTAAATCTCCAAGTTAAAAGCTTTGTCTCTGAATCAACAGCTATCATCCAAAAATCTCAGCCTAGAAGGAACTTTCTTGGACTTTAAAAGCACATTATTTCCTTCTCTTTGTATTAATACTCCTGCTTCTCACAGCATGTGGGTCTGCTTCACACCTCACCACAGAAAATAATTTAAATTAAGTAATTTCCCCATGTTTTCAATTCCCAATCTCCACCCTATGTGCTCTTTAAAAATTCCACTCCAAGTTTTCACAATTGGACTAACCAAAACTCTCCAGCTTGGGATGATCTAGCTCAAGAACAGGCAGAGGCAGCTTTGTGCTCTCTCCTTTTAGTACCTACAACATAGGCACTTCAAGACTGCTAAAGAAGAGAAGCAAATGGGCTGCATGCACAACCGAAAAGGTTGTATCATAGCTAATCAGCCTCATATGAGGATGAGGGCTGCCTCTGCAAAGCCAACTTTACAAGTGCAAAAACCTGAGACACATACAGACCCTTCCTTACACCTAGATCTTAGCCTAGATCAGCACGCTGCAGGGCACCACAAAAGAGAATTTCAAATTCTAAGGCTGCTGAGTACCTCGGGTATGAAGACTACACTATTCCCAGAGGCACAGTAAGAAAACCCAGAAATACACTACGCTAAAAGGCATGCTCCCACAAAATCTTAAGGAATATTTTAAAAGCACATTAAGATTAAACAACAGATTTAGTTCAAGAAAAATTAAGTTCCCTGAGTCAGTTTGGTTTTAATCGCTGCAGTACATCAAAGGCTGATAACTGTAGTCCCTTGTACATAAAACCAGACCAAAACACACAAGAAAATGCTAAGGTGAAAGAGGGAAGGACGGGCGTGAAGCTCAGCTCTGCCATCAAACACCTATCCAGATATTTTCACAATGTATGCAAGTATGAGTGCAGCACAATACCATAAGGCATATAGGTATTCTGTCTTGTCAAGTATATTTTTGTGACGTTGAGCAAAACTATTTTATAGCTCACAGTTTTCATGCCCAGATTGCTTCCTCCTGCCAAAACACACAACAGTTGGGAGCTGGCGTGATGCTACCAAACTGCAGGACATTTGGTGGAAGCAACACTCAGACTACACCGAACTACATCCACAGTACATAAACATACAGTTAGGTGGCTTTCCACCCTACAGCCTAAGCAAAGTAGAAACATTGCTATCATCTACCATTAGATAAATCACCCAGAGATGGTTACCCTCTCCCCTCCTGAAGTCTGCAGGTAAAACACTCATTAAGGTCTCCTCCTCTGGCTGAAGTCAAGCAGCAGGACCCATGTGCGCCTGAACCACACTGCATTTTCTTTTTAATGGAATAAGAAGGGTGAACTTTAAATACACTTCAAAATAGGATACACATAAATAATATGTCCCATGTTACATACTTCAAAAAGCAAGAGAAGGGAGTGGAATTGCCAAAATGGTAGGTTTACCCAAATTCCTTATATTACAATTACTGTAATTAAACTGTGCAGAACAGTATATTTCTGTCTTAAGCTGCAATGGATGCAAAACAAGTATTGATCTGCATTGTACAACTTAATTAAAACTTGCCTTGGAGATGCTACTAATGAATGCAATTAGATAGTGTGTTTGATGCCACAAACTTCTCCATGACATGCTAAATAAGGGGAAAAAATCAGGGAAAAAAAGCAGAAAAAGTGCTTTTATTCAAACATCAGATCATAAAAGGAACATGATACAACTAAATATTGTATTATCTTTCTATCAATGACAATTTTTAAATTGCTGTTATTAACTTCAATTTCAAAATAATTTGAGCGCATGAAAAGATAATACAACCCATTCAACTCTAGCACAAGTCAGTGGGAATTTTCCTACCGGTGAGTCAGCCAGCAGCACCAAATACTAAATCCTCAGTTTGAAAAGACTTGATTCCTCCCTTGTTTTAGTCTAATCCTGAATAGAGCAAAATAAATAGGAGAGGACAGGATACACCTTTTGACAGGAGCTGCACAGTGACACATAAGTCACGTGTCAGGAAGACAAAAATCAACAAATGACTTTAAGCTGCTCCTGTACAGCTCTGGAGACCAGAGGGGCTCCCCCAGCCCCGCTCTTGGGGGGCTGCTAAGGCACACCAAACTCTCCAGCTGCCTCATGAGCTTTCATAATATATCTTCTAAAATGCTGCACTACATAGATCTGCTCTGAGGAATGTATTTAGCCACTAGTTACACTAAATTGCCTGCAGGAGCCAGAATGTTTTGCTTTGGGAATCCCTAAAGTTCTGGTACAAACACAAATTAACACTGCTCCATCTAGATACAAGGTTTCTGTATCTTCTCCATCAGCACCCTATCCAGCCATTTCCAGTACCTCTGTCCTTTCCTTGCACCCTTACCAGGTCCCAACCCCACCCCAATTCAGCCACAGCCCCAGCATCCCCTCTCCACGGAGGTGGCTGCTTCAATGGACCAGCAGCCAAGAGCTCCCCATGCAGAGCGATGGTGCTACCAACACTTCTGGGATGATCTCTTGGGCAGCCTTTCCATCCTACACTGCCAGAAAGGCCTCCAGCACAAGGTGTCACTACACAAGTCCATACAGGCTTGACACCACCTCTCCTACCACCTTCCAGCCTTGTAGGAATATTATCTGTGCTGAAATGACTTTCACAAAAATCTGCAAACTATCCAGGACAGGAAAGAAACAGCGGGCAAACACCTACCAATGTAGGTACATACAACACAGAGGAAACCCTTTTAGCAGAGACTTTATAGAAGCACTGCCATCATCCCAAACAGCTGATTCCTTGTCTCATTAGTACAGCTACAGCAGGTGAAGCTTTTTTACACCTGCAAAAAACCCTGAAACTGTCTTTGGTTCTACCCACAGCAACAGAGAGAAAGAGGCCAGAGGTCTTCTCCAGAGCAGCAGAACCAGCTTCTCCCCATCCAGCCTGCGACCACCATCTGCATGCATTTGGCCACAGCTATCTAATAACCCACTAACCTAAACACTCGGGTCATTGAAAGATGTAATTCAGAAAAACCTCCAGCTATCTTCATAAAGCTTCCATACTTCAAGAGATCTAGTTGGGACTCCTTGACTAGCCACAACACTGTAGATATTCCACTGGCATAGCCCAGAGCTGTACTCAACAGCACTTGGGATGCAGGAGAGCTTACCCCAGTGAAGAAATCTCTCCCAAAATCATTAATATTTTGTTTGGCCCATAATCTTTAAAAGCCTCCAAAATAACCTAACTCATTTTTCCCCACTTCCTTTCTCCTCAGTACCAGCTAGTAAGCAAGAAACCTCAGAGTCCATAAGCACACACTTAACACCCGTACCTTTGCCAGAAAACTTGGAATAAGCACATACACACATTCAAAAATGTTTTCTGCTCATCTCCACCATCAGTGCATCCATCCCACAAGCTCTAATTATTTCTAATGCTCAGTCAAGGGGAACACAAAACCGCACAGATCTATATCATCATTAACTTCCATGCCTTCAGGGTAGGATAAATGATGATTAAGTCTAAAGTCATACCACAGCTTTTTTATTCTTTTTTTCTTTTTTTTTTTTTTTTAATACAGAATAATAGCCTGGGGAATTTGCATACACTCTTGTTCTCAGACAGGCTGGTTACTATGGGTGAGCAATCAAGTTAGAATAAAACCATAAGTGATCTAAACCTTTGCCCTGAACTCTAGCTGGTAAAATAACGATGTTTTTTCACTCAAATGTCTGGCAGGGAGACTGGACATGGCTTTTTACTCAAATGTCCCCATCACATTCATACAGCCGGCATACAGCAGCTTCACCATGGCTACACCGGGATTGTGGCTGGAAGGAAGCACAAGAAATGCCACAGCTGATGGCATTCAGCATTGACCTAAACCAACATTCACCAAAACCAACATTGCTGCCCACACAGCAGAGCACTCCATATGACACAGCCACCTAAAACAGTGCCCTGTGGCAATATTAGCATGCCCAGGCAAAAGCAGGACAGGTCTGACATGATGCTACCATTCCTGAAGGCATTCCTGCCAATCTATGGATTATTTTGTTTTGGTTACACCACCAAAGCAAGGTGGCCCTTCTGTCTCTGGTCTGGAACAGTATCAGCTGGAGCAGCTTCATTTCCTTCAATCTCAATCACAGCAAAGAAAACAAAAAAAAACTTTGAATACCACAAAAATCTCCTACCAATAGGCTAAAACTTCTGATCCTACCAGCCATATCCTTCTGCCATTTCAGTATCTCAGGACCTTCCAGAAAAACTTTCATTGCTCACACCAGAGCAAAGCCTCTGCAGACATTATGAAGATGGAACTCCTCTCAGTTATCATGGTCTTTGAGTTGATTTCAAATAAATCCTTTCCTACCGGAGTAGTCCTGCTCTTGGGTAGCACAACTTGCAAGGCTAAGGCTTACACAGGACAAGCTCTACCAAAATATAATCTGACAAAAATCATGCCAGAACAGGCAAAGTGGTCAGGATAGCAAAAGCTGATGAAATTTATGTCACAAAGCTGCAAAGCCCTAAGAATTTACATATTTTTAATTTCACTGAAATACACCTGACGTAGGAAGAAAAGAACATCCTCTTTGGTCAATACCCCATAGCTACAGTTTCCATCACAAAACAAACAGGAGTGAAGAAACCTTCCTCAAACCCTGCATAATTATGTCAAAACATCACAATTTCTCAAGTAGCACATTTTAAATATTTGAATCAAAATGTTTTCTTTTAAACAACTGAAGCAAAACTCTAATAGATTTGTAACAAATTGAGCAGAAATCTGAACATAGTTTTGGGCAGCCTGAATATGAACTCTGGTATGAAAAAGGTGTGAAATCAACCACTCCTACATCCTTCTCAAGGCTCCTCCTGCAGGTCCTGGCCCCCTCTGCACAGAACTCTGCAGGACGCAGCCACCCATGGAAGGTCAGAGCTACATCAAGGTAACCCCAACTCTGACCCAACACTCAGCTTGCAGGAGCAACTACATGTAAAGTATTTGTGAGAAACCTCTCACAGAAATACTCACACGCTGCTAATTAAGCATGAGGTGCAACGCTCCGCTGGATGGGGGTCAAGGTGCATGACAAGATGTGGCAGCAGTGCCTTGCACAGAACCCTCATCAGGGGCGTCCTCCTGAATAGCATCACAGGCTCTGCACCAAGCTTCATGCTCCTACTCCCCTCCTCTTTCCCTCTGCCCCAAGCAGGGGGTGCAGCTGCCAAAACAAATCATCGCTACTGAGGCTGGTTTCTCCTTACACAACACACCTCTCCATCCTTCCTCCTGCACTATGGACTTCACAGCACTACCTAGACACAATGACTGCGGAGGACTCTTCATCATCATGAGTCAAAGTTTTCCTGCTTCATAATTCTTCACTGGTTTTATTGCAGTATTGTTACCAATCTTCCAACTGTTTTCCCTGTTGTGCCAAGTATTTCTTCAAAAAGTATAAATCCAAGGCACTCCAACAAGTGACAGTCAAAAATAATCCAAGAAAGCAAAACAAAATGAAAAAAAAAGGACAAACTCTTGAAAGAAATCAAAGTCATCAAGGAGCAGATGTTTCGAATTAATTAGCTACACTGATCTGGGACAAAACACACACAAAGGCAAGAACCTCTGAAACATTTCCATCAGTGGAAATGAGCTACAGCAGAGTGCAAGCTGTAGCAGTACCTATTATTTATAGCCCACTGGAGGAAAAAAATATACACTACTTAATGAACTTGCAAACTAATATTAACTGCAGATTTATATTTTATTATGCTGGCTTCATTCTGCTCCAAGTTTTCTCATGATTCCCTTTTATAGCAAGAGCCAAAATGCCAGAATCTGCATCACAGATTCATAGGTTTTTAAGGCCAGATGGACAACTGCAGTCACAACAGCCAGAGAATTTTACCCAGTAATTTCTGCATTACGTTCGTAATTTGTTTCAACACACTGTTTTACAAGGGGTGTGATACTGCCCTTCGACGAAGTTCTTTGAGTTGGCTGCATTTTCCCTGGCAGGAACAGTGCCTGCCAAAGTACCCAAGTGGGACCCAAAGCTCACTTTGATAACCAGACCCACTAAAACAAACAGAAAACTGCAGGATTTTGTTCCTTACAAGGATGTGCGATCAAAGCAAGAGGTGGTCATTTGTTCTTCTCACCATACACAACTTAGAAGTGGTCAGAACATTTGCTTGACACCAAAGTGCCTGGAAACTTGAAGTCTCCAAAATAGTGATTTAACTGGAAAGGATTTATTCACTGTACCAACACAATAATGGATCTCCAAGCTGGCTGCAGCACAAGACCTTTGGGGAAGCCATCTGGACAAGTATCACCCTGCCATTAAGAATGAAAAAGCAGCTTCTCACTGAAGGCAAGAAACAACCAGCACTTGCAACCAACAACATGGCAACCAGCCTGCAGGGAGAATCAAAATACCAGTGCTACCTACAGACCCAGGGTCTCCACCACTGCCACGGCATTTGCAAGCTGTTGAAGGAGGCAGGCAGTTTCTCCAAGACACAACTAAAAGCATGCACCTTACTGACGACACACATGCAAATTCAAGTCCTGAAGTGCCCACAGCCTCCCAACACAATCAGAACAATGGCTGGCAGTGTTGAAATCAAGTATCACCTTCCCTAAATCAGACATTATTGGCTAAAAGCAATAGTCTCCATTCCTAAAAGGTATCCTCCTAAAATACATGGAGATCAAATTCTGTTATGCATATAACTAAAGTTAGCAAAAGGAAAGAAACTCAGCAGATACATCCAGAGCTGTCAAGGCTGTCAGCTTTCACTGCCAGTGGACTCAAGACCTCACTGTCCAGCACCAATAAAGCCTTCCTGTTGACAATAATGACTACTCTGCTGCCACTGAGTTCACTCAAGTAGAAAAAAAAAAAAAAAAGGAACCGACATAATGCTTAGATAGCATTCAGGAGCTAAAAAAAATGTTTAAGATGATCTATTGGCTTTTCAAAGGGGTTGACAATTTATCCCTTCTCTTTCTGTTGAGGGAAGAGGGTGGAGGTTGCTACTGCAACAGCACCCTGCCAACACATTTTAGGAAGAAATTGTGTGTGAACATAAGCAAAGCAAAGATGGATAAGCCAAAATGACTGGGTTTTGATTCAGGGTTTTTTTTCGGTGGGTTTTTATTGTTGTTGTTTAGAAATTAGTTTACAAAGGTAACATATAACAGTTATACAGATAACTTTCTCAAGTCATTTCACTAGTTTAGTATGTGCAAAAAAAATTAAAGAGTGATACAAGCCCACCGAGAAACATCACAAAATGCACACTACTGATGCTGAATTCCTCCCAGGTATTTCTCTATTCCCTCGGAGGGGTGCAAAGTGAAAACTGGTTGTTCTGACCTCTTTCTAATATTAAGGGATCCCTGTTAACAAGCCCAGGAGTTAATACCTTGGCAAGACAATTTAATAGAGCCCCATGCAACAAAACGAAGCAGCTGTCATGAAAGCCTGCAGCATCCTACCCTCTCCTGCAGGCTCAATACCTGCTACTCACTGCCTAAACCCAGCGGCTCGCAACTTCTGCAGGTGGCTGTTTCCTTTTCATGCACACACCCAAGACATGGTTTTACTCAGGACCACAGCAGCTGAATCCCTGCTGATGCTCAGGATGTTTCTGAGGGAAGACAAGAGGCAGAAGCCACCTTCCCCATCAGGGCTGCCAGACCAGCTCATACAGGTGTTCCCCAATGCACTGTAACAGTACATACCACATCACCTTCTCTAGGAGGCATTCTTCCAGCTAGTGGTCACCTGAGCAGCTCTACCTGGTCTCCAAACATACCTCCCACATAACTCAAATACCAGGGAAAAAGTAGAGAATAGAGGGGTGAGGGGCGTTTCCCACAACCAACACACACACACTCTGCTGTCCCACAGCAATTATGGCACATATCACCTTCTGCTTTGCAAAGAGGACTAAAACAAGAAGGTTCTGCTGGAACACATAGCCCAGGGCACAGCCCATAGGTCCCAGCACCCTTGTCCACAGCAGGTAACGTGACACTGCACCTCTGCAAGTCACCCAACAACTCTCCAAACCCAGCAGGGTTGCTTAGGTTTCCTCCTGACTGTCCCCTCTCTGCTAGCTTAGTCGTAGGAGACAGGAATAATTGTTTCCTACTGCCAAGAGGATAAGCACATTAAACCTTCGGAGAAGTTCAGATACTGCTCAGACCAAATCCACAGCAAATACCAAAACTGAGACTGTAAGAGATACAATAGGTCAAAGAGAGAGCTAAAAGGGGAACAAATCCCTGGAGAGAGCTAAGCTACTGAAGGCCAGTGCTGGAGTTTGCTGGTACAATCAGCTGCGTAAGGAACTGGGGCAGCAAACACCTCCACAAAGTCCATCACCTCAACATACACCTGGTTGCAGAGTGGAGTGAAGGACAGATGTCACTTGAACACAGAGGACAGCCCACCTCTCCATTCTGCCTGTGCCAAAAACCAGTGCATCTTAAGAACAAAATTAATTTTTAAAGAAAAAAGGGTTCGGTTGGGGTTGTTTTTTGCTTTTTAAAATAACAACAAAGATCAGAGAAAACATGCTTAGTAAAAAGTTATTTAAAAAAATTGTTCCTCCAATGGAAAAACTAGTAGTATTTTTAAGACAGTCTCCGAGTAAAAAAACCACCTATCTCAAGTCCATCCTGGTTGAAATGAGGCCCCATCTCTCAGCAGCAGTTATGGTCAGGGAGAAAAGTACACTTAGGACAGGTATTTCAATTCTATCTTCAGATGTTTTACTACAAGCATGAGATTATTTTTTTCTAAACCTTTTTAATGTACAGTAGGCTGAGTATTTGCTGAAGAGCTGCACTGAATACTCTTTCCTCCACAGAAGTTAGCACTTAATAACCAAGAAATTCAGAGCTTTTACAAAAGTCACTAATCTGCGTGTGACTGTTTTTTTACATCTCATTCTTTCCTTGACCCATGTACAGATTTAGATTTATTTTCTAAAGAAAAAGTCAAAATATTTGCTTTTAAAATGCCAAAGAAGTTTGTTTTATTTTCATTTTGGGGCAAGGTCTCACTTCTCTGACATTCCCGAGCAATGTTGAAAGCTAATCTTTATTCAAGAATACACGTACCAGCACACTTACAGGAACAGACCCTGCTAAAACACAGCTCCAAGTCAGAAAGACGTGGGGATCTAACAGTTCTACTTCTGCTCAAGGCCCTAAAACCAACAAGGTCCAACACCATCACTCTGCTGAGCAATCTCAGGTGGACTTTCCCAGGTCAAGGGCTCTGTGCTCACTGAGCACACTGGAAACAAGGATTCCTGCAGAAGCAGCACAGAAATCCTCGGAACAATAAAGCAGAAACCCAGCGAGACCGGAGAGCAAGGCACCACATAATAAACTGTTCTTGCTTTGCAGTTTCAGACAGATTTCATTAATTCCTGCTCCCACCTTTACCTCTTGCCCCTCTCTCTCTCCCTCCCTCCTCCCTGGCCTGCTGCAAACCACTCTGCACTAAAACACAAATAATAAACATTTATTTACAAGTGATATTTTGTTTTCTTGCTTAAGGGAAAAAGAACAGCAGATATGGAGATGGATCATGAGGTAATTGTGGAGGGTGAAGAAGCTATCAGACAAGCACACTAACTCTTCCCTTTCTCCCATGCACCTGCCAGTTTACCCACTTGTAAATTGATGTGCAAATATCATCAATTTATACATCAAATTATGGTGCCAACGTTTATGATTTTTTAAGTAGATGATCTGTCAGTGCTTTAAGACAGTTTGGCTGTTTTTCACTATTTATTACAACTTTTAAGGTAAGCTTCAAAAGTAAACAGGTACTACCCTGGGGTAAATATTTCCTATTGTTTATTTCCCTCTTTTTAATTGTGTCATTAGGCATCAATGCTTTTAGTAAAACACGTAAAATTGCTGTGTCCCAAATGTTGGTTTACTGTCAAAAAGACAGTAGTTTCCATTTTCAATCCATGATTGAGCCATTCTAAACCTGAAGAGCTATATATCACACGTCAGGCTGATCCCAAAAAGACCATTAGACATGAGCTGTCCTTCCTCATACCAGTAATTCCACTGCAGTAAATTTAAAAGTTAATGGGATTACTCCTGTGAGTAAAATAAACACATAGCACTGAGGCTACACTCTGCTATCATGGAAAGCACACAGGGAACCATTCCAATACACAAAATAAAGAACAGAGAACTCCTCAAATCTTCCTTACAAGCTGACTGAAACATGTCCAAACCTACCCATTCTGCATACACAAGGTACATGTGAGCTAGGATTGCTTTATTACCTTACAGAAATACACAGAATGCATGCCATACAAAGTCAAGTTACTAAGAGCAAGTAAATAAGCAAAATGTGTATTTCTACACAAAGCATTAGACTAATTGAAATACACTGATAGGAAAATTAAGACTATTTTCACACCTGCTTCTACTAAACACACAAAAAAACCTTCATTGAAAATCATTGACTGATTAAAGATAAACATTGTGATTTTATACCTAAATATGGATTTATCAATGTGCCGTGACAGAGAAATTATAAGTGAGTATGAAACAACACACTCAATTCAGCATGCTGAGAACAGGTAGACTCATTCCAGGCTCTGGCACAAACAGTACACAAATTACTACCCTCCGTTACTTTTGCCTACACCAGACCCACCCCTTTAATTGTAATCTTTTATTCATTCAAACATGTTCATTTAAACATGACACATTAAGATAATGTGAGCTTCAAAAAGCCCGTGAAGAACTAGGGAAAGAGGATGACACACAAGGGTCCATAACTAAAAATAATTATTCTAGTTTTAAAACAAATACACCATATTACAAAGTCAGAGTCATTCTGTCTCACCTTTGTCTATTAAAGTCAATGTCATTATTTTAAACTGCATTTCTTTTTATTTGCTTAACGATATACTTCACTGTTACAGGACTGCCTCATCAGCACAGACTTCTGCTGAAAAGCCCTAAGGTGAAATGTACTTAGTATTTAATAACAATTATGGAAGCATGATGTGAAGTTACCCTGTTGCAAACAGTCAGTTGTAATGTATTCCATTCTTTTAATTATTTGCCCACATGACACTTTTTAAGGTCATCTGGGTGAAGTCCAAATGAGATCTGCACACCAACCCAAATCAACAGGTGATGTGTAACAAACCATTAGGGTAGAAAAGGGGTGTCTTTAAACCATTACTGCATTCATTCTGTGTTTTACATAAATAATTTATACAAGCCACTTCCCAAACCCTAGTACTGACAGCAGAAAGATTTAACACACACGCATTTTTAAACTAAAGGAAGTGCAGGGAAGCCCAGTCACATACTGCAAGGCTGCCTCTCACGCCCTGTTATTATAGGGAACACACTTGAAAGTAATAATGAACGTCTGAAATGCCAGCTCTTCAAAACGGTGTGAGGCTTTCGGTGTACTCTTTGGAATATTTTCTGTGTGACCAATGTCTGAATTTGCAAATGCAGTCAAAGGGAAGGAGGAAATCTCCAGGGTTCTAATCAATCAGCTCTGCTAAAGAGTTGAAAATAATGGCTGGAAATATATACTTGAAACTGCATGAATTAACACCAAGTCTTCATCCTTGACTGTATGTTTTGGGTTTTATATATAAACTGAGAAACGATGATTGAAATCAAAATCTTTATTTCCCTGTTACAGGACAAAAAACCCACCACTCAATTTTCCCAATGTATATCCTTCAATGCATGCTCAGAATATCCACAAAGGCAATCAGGTTTATGATACAGGCTGGGCACTTGACACATCCCCATAAGAACAGCAGGAGCTTCTGCCCTTGCAAAATGCTATTTCCACGCTAAAGAACCCAAACATTGAATTTACTTTTTTCCTCCCCCCTCTATATCTTAACCCAGATTTTTAAAGCACTTTCCCCAACCATGTCTCCAATCAACAACAGACCAGAAAAAATCACTCACTGTGATTTGTCAGCCGCATGTATTTTATCCTACGAATTCACTATTGCTACAGTAAGACTCTGAGAAAAAAGAAAATGACACAGGGTTAAAGAAAAAAAGTAATCCCGAGGACCTGTCATCCTCTATGCATCTGCATCCTGCCACGTACCTACAGGGCACAGGGTGGCGGCTAGTTGTCCAAGTACGGCGAGTAGGGTGAGGAATCATAAAGAAACCAGAAAAACTAATGCCACCAACTTTGGAAAATATTATTTACAGGTAGGTCTAAGATGGCTACCTCCATCCAAGCAGAAGTGAAGTTCCCGGCCAGCTGAGTGTGACAGCTGACCCCAGGGGAGGACCTCTCTCGTCAGAGCCCAGAGGGAGCCGAACGGGACTTCGCAGACCGGACCGGTGAGCGGTGCCAGCAGCAGAGCGGGCCGGGCGGGGCGGAGCGCAGCGCCGGGGCCCCGCAGGCGGAGCCGCTCCCGGGACCGGAGCTGTTCGGCAGTAATTGGCACGGGAGCCGTGCTGCGAGAGAGCCGCTTGTCAAACAACGCTTGTTTACTAATAAATCTCCCGGCAGCGAAGGACTGGGTAAGTTCAGGTCCGCAGTCAGACCCCTCCTACCAGCACCCTTTTTAGCTTTGCGTTTACTGAAGAAATTGAGAGCAGCAGTCGAAAGAGTATGGGGAGAGGGACCCGGGAGCTGCTCATCGTCAGTGTAACGCTCCCTTGCAACATCCCTGTAAAGACGCCACTAAACCCGCTTATCAATTCTTTCCAGCACTGTCTCCTATCTTGTAAAAGTCTTATTCTGCAGATGCCTGCTCACGCAAAGACACCGAGCTCTGCTCTCAGCGAACGGTCCCATCGCCGCCGTCAGCACCACGCAAACAAGGGTGACCGAGACGGGGCTCGGAGCATCCGCCGGTCTCTCTTCGCCGTATCGGGGGCAGACCGAGGGCGCAGGACAGCGTCCGTCCCAGGAGGCGGGGGACGGGGAAAGCGGCCCTGAGCCACACTACCTCCCCAGCATCACTCCCGCGGCTGAGATCGTCCCAAGCCACACGGAGGCGGAAGGAGCGGGCCCACCGTTATCTAACCAAGCCAAAGCTATTTCCATCATCCCCCAAACCAATGCACCTTCTGAACACTTGGTATCTTCACACACAGAGGGACAGCATTTTCCTCTTCCTCTGCACTTTTTTTTTTCTAATAAAGCAACAAACCTGCGATTCACATTATTCTCGCTCTCTAAAATAAATTACAGCTAGCTGGTTACCTCAGGCCACATCTTTGAAATTCTGGTACGGTTTTCCTTCACTACACCCTGCATGCCTTCTCCCTCTAAAGGAGTTTCACAAATAATTACGGTGCATCACGAACCCAGCCTGCTACGAGCCGCCGGCATCCCCTTCTGAGGCTTAACTTCTCCACCCATCGCTTTCACATTACAGCCTGCCCGCGGATACAAAATAATAATTAAAAGCCCCGAGCAGTACCCGCGCCACGTACACAAGAAAAAAAAACCACACCCCCCAAAAAAAAAGACACACAAAAAAAAAAAAACCAACAAAAAACCCCAAAGAGTCCTATTTGAAAGCTTGGAAGGACCCTGCTCGACAAAACGTCTGGGCATATGGTTTTGGCTATTGGCCTCACAGAGCTTAAATGCATAAAAAAATCCGTCCCCAGTGGCTGCGCTCCGCTGCCTTGCGGGTTAAACACCGGCACCTCCGCGGCTTCCCCTCCTTTTCACGTATGGATTTTAAGCCACGAAGTAT
The DNA here is from genome assembly GCA_013399135.1 of Heliornis fulica. NCBI lineage: Eukaryota > Metazoa > Chordata > Aves > Gruiformes > Heliornithidae > Heliornis > Heliornis fulica. The sequence continues at coordinate 385,599 of VXBZ01011341.1, read as the reverse complement.
GCGCACTGCGGCCAGCGCTCGCAGGGCTCGCCACCGGGAACCTCCGCCAGCCCGCCCCGGCACCGCCGAGCCCCGCTGCCGCTCCACCCGGGCGCACCCCCCCCCCGCCCCCCGCCCCCCCCCCCACCCCC
>VXBZ01011341.1:347992-382441 GCA_013399135.1 Heliornis fulica | reverse complement strand
CCCCGGGGGCCCCCACTGCTCCCACAGAGTCTCGGTCCAAAAGCTACACACGTGCCCCTCTCCCCGCAGAGCCGGGGAAGCCGCGAATTCACAGGACGAACAAGTCTGAGAGGAAGGCTCATCCTCGTCCACGAGAGAAAAAATACCAGAAACTCCTTAATGGAGCCAATAGAAAGATGACTTTCAGGTGTATTTTATCTCAGGTCATCACCAGAGCACAGCTTTGAATCCCGCACTGTCAACTTGTTTCACAGAAATTTTCACTGAGGTTTTTTTGTCCCTCAGAGCCTTAGTTGTCACCAGCTTCATCTTCATAAAAATGAGCATATATGTGTGCATATATATAAATAAATCACAAAAGTATAACTAATTCCTGGAGGTTGATTAACCCACCTCAGTTCCTCCCCTGAGGGGGCTACCTCTGGATGATCTAATGAAGACAATACCCCAGCCTTGCAGGTGCACAAACAGAAAGTCAAGATTGACCAAAACCTTTCTCACCTGGTGCGTCCTCCATTTGACCCCGCCGCCAAGGTTTTGGCCATTTGAAAAGTAGTAACAGAAGGTTGAGCACCTGCAAAAGGCTCCCTCTTTCTCTAGGTGGGAAGGCTTAGGACCAGGGTTTCAAACAAGTTGCGATAAAAATGACAAAGTCCTCAAAGGCAGCTTTAAGAGGACAGGTATTCTTCAACTGGGGAACTGCCGGTAACACGGTTCGCTATGCTGCCATTGCTCATTTTTTATTCGTAAGTAGCTGGCCAATGTGTTTCTCTATGCCCTTGCACCATATACAAACCTCAGCTACTGACAAAATAGAAACATAGTCCTGAGCTGCGCAAGCTTATTATTTTCAAAAGCATTTGCTCTTTTTGCAAGAGGATTTTCTATCTCAAGCTATTCAACATTTTTACTGCCACCAGGAGGACAAGGAAGGGGCTTTGCTGTACAACATGAGGTACATCACTGAAGTTGCCAGCCAAATGAAAAGCATGATGTGTGTCTGTTTATGGCAGTGCATCAGATCTTCCCTTTTCAAATATCCTGCTAGCCTTTCACAATGCACTTTCACTTTTCCCTGCGTAAGGACTAAGGACTGCCCCAGCATAAAGCCGCATGGCCAGATCCATTTGGGCTGGGATCTATCCCAGCTGAGAACATTTGATCCCAGCACCATGTCAGTTTCAGGATAGGAGTAGCACCATGTGGTATACTCATTTCTAGGCATTTGCCATCTGTAGAGACAGTGGTAAGTTTTGCCACCCAGAAATCAGGGCAATGCAGGAAAGCATAATAGGAAACAGCACCTTGGTAGCATAGTGAAAAGGATCACGTGGCAACAAAGTAGTAAAATGTCAAGTTGGACCCAAGCCTCCACTGGACAAGGGACAAGACTGCCATAGATAGACAAGTCTCTTACCAAAATCTTGTGTCAAAGTGTTGTTTGCTCCCAATATTCAGCTGCTATTTGACAGTCATTAACTGCTGTTTGGACTGCCAGGCTTATAATTTAGAGGCATTTCAGATGATATGTTAGTGACATCTTAATTTTCTAGGAAACATTGAGATGAGCTCCATATGATTCATAAGCTATTTAAGAATAGCGATCATGTTCTTTTTTTCCTGCAGGAAACCAGCTCTTATTCCAAGATATTTGTTTTGTACTCTACCCTGTCTGTGGCACGTGAACAATGCCGCAACCTCATCTCCCAGGGCATCACTGAGTACTGATAAAAAATAATTACAGCCCTATAAAAGGGCTATTGACTTATCCCCAAATGGGGTTATTACAACTTTATGCACTGTCTAGTGGACCGTATTTGGTGGGGGCTTAGTCTTCTCCAGCACTCCTCCTGGTTTTGCCACCAATCTTACAGTAATCTGCAGCAGACAATTCTCTCCTGCCTTCTGCCTCATCAGTGCACATAGTGGGCTCTTAAAAGGAGGGCAGAGAGTTTAGCAAAGTGCTGCAGCATTCCTGGTAGCCTTGACGGGCAATCAGAGAGAAGCTGGACAATCTGATGGAATCTCTTCCTATCTCCTGAACAGTGTAGAATATCTTTTATTGCTTTGAGCAAATTCACTCTAAAAATCACAAGGTGTGGGGCACAAACTGCTCAGGAACCTTAACCAGCTCAGGCTCAAGCCATTTCTCCCCACATCCAGCCTGCATTGTGTTAGTTTCATTTTTTTTTCTTTCTGCATCTCATTAATTAATTTCTACTCCTTACATTTATGCCTTTTCACCTATGGCAACAGTATTCCCTCTTAATCATTGCTCAGTTAAGGTCTGTATTTCATCCTTTATCTCTTTCTTGTGAGTCGTTGCTATAGAGTGTTAGTAATACTGTTATACTCCAAACTCCCTCCAGTTTTCCCAACATCTCCCTCATAACAGTTTGCCCAGAAGTGTAATCATACTAAAGCCATAACAAACAACTATGTTAAAAATGTTTTTTGTGTAGCATCTTAAACTGAAACAACAGCTTTGCCCCATATAACTTGCCATTTCTAATTTGCTGTCAGCTATTACACATATTCTAAACTATTTCTTCAACCAGACATTTTTTGAGTTACTGCATTTCAGAATATTTCACTTAGATATGCAAAAGCTCGTTTTTCTAAGTTTAGTTTAATTTCTCTTTCATGTATGTAATTCCCTTCATACAATTTCTGTGCTCTGACTAGCTTCTAATTCCGCATTCCCAACTCATTTTGTTAGCCTGCTGTTTGTCCTATCATCAATGGGATACACTTGAACAATAAATTAGTCTATCCTTCAGATTATTTCAGTAACCAAAAACTGGCAACCAAATCCATTCCTTATATCGTTATAATTCACCAAAGTGTGAGGGCACAATACTTACTGCATCTCTGCATTCAGTTGCACCACCATCTGAGAAAAGATCCAATTTCATACTTTAAAGTGTAAACAGTCCCACTTAAGCCATTTCTTCATTACATTGATGGAATATAAGCCCCACTGTAATGCAACAAACCATTTAATTAGTAAGGCATATAAGCATATAAGCATTTCCATTTTCCTTTGAAAAGCCCTTTTCTTTCAAAAGAGTCAGAGATGACACCTTTAAGGAATACCCTCACGAAATTTAGTAATTGGCTTTCTTTTTTTTTCCCCCACAAGCCCCTTGAAACAGAAGAATTACCTTCTATTCAAAACTTAAATGCATATTAAAAGCAAAAAGCAATCCGGGAGCTGCTAAGCAGCTTTGCATAGTAGATATATTTGGATTTGTACCATGAACGCAACTACAATTTTAACACAAAATGGCTGTGTTCAACAAAACACCACAGCCGCCTGTGCAGGGCTGCAGAAAGCTATAGACAGAGCCCCAGAGGACAACAGGAAAAAAAAAATAATTATCTGTATCGGAAGCCATCAAGGATGGGAAAGTTAAACATCAAGTGCAGGTGGGCCACCCGTTGGCCAGACGAGGTATGTCAGTGATTGTGCCCCTCGGTCGCTGCTGAAGGCTTCATACTTGAATGCAGAGGAAGATATTAACCAACGAAACGGGATTTGCATGAAGAAAAATGAGCAAGCAGTAAATAAAACATTGCCTGCGCAAGTTCACAACCCAGCTACTTGTACGGTCTCAGCACCAATTTGTCTTTTGCCACCCCCACTAAACACAGGAGCTACTGGCAACTGTGCACTTAGGAAAATCTGCTTACTTCATTTGCAGCCTGAAATTAGATCTAAAGCCGTGAAAATCAATGTGAAAAAACATGTGAATGAATATTTGTTTCAGCCAGGAAAGGCTTAGAGAAAGCATGACATTTCAGCCTGGCGTTTTATTTTTGGGTTGCTTCATCACCGGCCCTGATAACAGCTCTTCTGAAGCCCCCGACCCTGCAGCATGCTCCCCCACTTGCAAATGCTGTGTCACGACTCCTGTAGTGACCCCACGGCGCCAGATCCCGCTCTCCATCTGCAAGCAAAGGAATGGCCCCTTGCCCGGGGGGCTCAATGTACATCGCTTCACATGCCAATCTGGATTAGACTGATCAAGAAAATAATCCAGGTCAGCCATGGAAGTGCACACTTATGAGCACAACGAGAAGCAGCAGCAATATAGCTGGCAGTATTTGCAGCCCAACAGCTACTTAGCAAGTACTGAGGTGTTTCTTTGCATCACACCAGAGGAGAGCATTAAAGGGAGCAAATGAAATGGCTTTGCAGAGATTTATGGAGATTTTCTAATGCAGAAAGTGGAGCACAGGAGAAAGTGCAAAGGCTAATTTGATTACATTGTTAGCCCTGTATAAATTTAATAATAGACTTGCTTCCACATTTCTCATCTTAAGCTCTTTACATGCATCAACTAACTGCAATAGCTCAGCACCTCATGGTCTTGAATCGGTCTTCCCAAGCCACCACTGTGAGGAAGAGGAACGCTACTACTCCTCCCCAGGTAGACAGAAGAAAAGCATATGTTAAAGATCCAAATAAAAATTACTGAACTGATTATGACTTCTCTAGATCAGGAGCAATGTTCTTAAAATATTAATGAATTTATCTTATTCTTTCATCAGAGTAAGAATCAGCAGATCTCGAGAGGAGCTGGCTTATCTCCTCAAGACATACAGTCATGAGCTTTAGCAGATAGTGCACAAGCTCAGACAAGTGATTCGGGTACATTTGCAAGTACCAGAGTGATTTTTGAAAAGCTAGTCCTTCAGTAACTTGCTCAAGGTCACACAGAAGGTGTGTGGCAGACCTGAATCAAGCTCAAAAGCTATTAGAGCATCCATTTGCTTTTCATTCTCACTTTTCCTTTTCCGGCATGTCATTTTGCATCAGGACCTACGCCAGAAAATGTGGACATTACTGTAGTTCAAGGGTTCACTTTCAGCACTTCACTCATTAAATGCACATTCTTTCAAGGTACAAACACAATAATGGACATAATAATTAAAATCACCATATTAGTGTATCATTTAATAATGAAGAACATTAATCTCCTGCATACAGCACTGTCCAGTCTTCAGCTCCCTTCTGAACTATGTCTCATTAGGTCATTAATGCCTTCTTCAATTTTTTGGGGGCAGTCTGAACGGTGACCCTGAATTTCTTTGATTATAGGCAGACTAGTTTTGTTAACTTGAGCTACTACCCTGTATTACACACCGAGGCCAACTGTGTCTATTCTCCTCTTGTTTGAGGAAAGTGAATCCATTTCATCTTGCCTCACTCCTCCAAGCAGAGTTGTTTGATACTGACTTCTCTAGTTCAACCTGCCCCTAATGATTTCCTAAATAAATCACATCATTGTCAGTCACTTCATACCTCAGATACTTGCAAATGCTTAGCAATTTCAGCGCCAACACATTCATTTATGTTCTTGTGAGATGGCATCTGGATCACAGCTATGGTCTTTGAGTCCTTTCCATCAGCTAATTGCAACTGTTTTTCAAATGCAGGAGCATATTTATTTCTCTCTTTCCTCTGCAATGCAGGTACCCTTGTATTCCAAACTCAGAAACACTTCATTTGCAAAACTCCAGTGTCTACCCAGAGAAATGCTCGAGCAAGTAGATTTTCTTTTTTGTCATGTGTTTTAAGTAATTTTTAAACAACAGAGTGACAAGGTAGGATCAGCACCAGCTTTCTGGGACAGACTGCCTCATGTGACAAATTGTGACAAATATTGCCCGGTGACATAAAATTCATGTGATTCTTACTATCACTCTTGGCTTTCAGTGTTTCTTCCCCATCCCACCTGAGAGCTAAATAATAATAATAATAATAATAAAATGTTCAGAAGAGCTTCTCTGTGCTAGATTTTGAAAAATGGAAAGAAAAGGCAAGAAATCCAATTGTCAACTTTCATACACAAATGCCCCAAATTGAGGGTCTAGCAACCATAGAGAGGCAAGCCTTCCAGACAATGAGGCAATGCTCATTACTAGGAAAAACTGTTCCTTCCATATCAAAAGAACTGGAGCGATTAGATGGCATTGTAATCAAGGTACAAGACTCCGCTGCACTGACATAGGTTTTGCTTCCAACACAGACACCCTGAAAAGATCCTGAGGAAGCGTTTTCTCAGTTGAGGATATAGCTTTACTCAGTGTCAGGGCCCCAAATGAAGCAAGAGTAAGGTCCTGCTAATGAAGACATGTGCTTTAAAGGGTCAGCATAATACCAGAGGTGAGGCTGAAGGGGATTGCCATCCAGCCTGGTTCTTGCCTCATGACCAATACGGTAGCATTTTTGCATTACTGTTCATTGGTAGTGTGGTTTAACAACCCAAGCAGTATCCTGGGAACCAGACAAGCCAAACACAATGCTTACAACTACTGGCATGCCCTACTTCACCTCCCTGTTCTTTGGAGTCCACGCCTTCCCAGACACCCTCTGCCTTCTCATTCAAGCAGGATTGACTTTTAACACAACTATTGGCCATGCCTACTTTCACCCATTTCCCCTTAGAAGCCCTTCTTGTTACCTTTGACATCCCTTGTCAGATCCAATTCCAGGTGGACAGTGACTTTCCTAACCTCATCTCTGCATGCTCAGACAGCCTGCCTGTATTCCTCACAGATTTCAGTGAGCATCACCAATGTACTGGATAGTCCAGGGGTGTAAACACACCATCTGCATCATGGCCAGGCTATAAATGAGAACTGGCAGCTTGTTACCAGTTATTTATCCTTTTATGTCTTTTCCTCCTAGCTATCTAAATTTCCTTCCCATTTCTGTCTCTTGTAAGATCTTCTGGACCGTAGCATCTTTGCTTAACCTCCACTCGATTCATCCTTTGGTAGGTTCTGCCATCCCATGTGTGCACTCCCAGACACTTCTGTCTGCCTCTGTTTTCTGCCTTTAATTCTGCCCCCAGCTAAACAGAAGAGTAGGTGATTACAATTTCATTCAATCAGGAGGTGAAGGAGATGGGGGCACATGCACAGCAAGTCGAGAAAGGAGTGGCAATCAGATTACAGCTATAGCCTAGAGCAGAATACTTTGTAATGTGAATTTATAATGGTTCTCTGGTCTAGGGCACATAATAGACATTTTACCCAGAGTGCAATAGTCACCCAAAGACATTTACTTCAGGAAATACTGACCCTGGTATAAACATTTAAACTTTAATAAAACCATTACAGATGCACTGATTGCACAGCTCCTTTAGACAGAGAAGCTACATAGGAAGTGAATAATTAAATAAGCAAGGTAAACAGAAGTCATTATCAGGCCATTTACATAAGGATTTTCTGAAAACTCACCCTTGGTATGACTTTTGGTCAATGCATTACCTACATCCCAGAACTAGTCACTGACTAGTAACCATCTCAAAGTATATCCCATCTTAGATACACCTTGTCCCCTGCAGATCAGTGCATTTAAAGAACTTACGTCAAGAATCAGTGTTGACACTCCTACTTCATATTCTCAGTATCCAGATCCCTTAAACAATGAACTATTTAATTAAAACATAACATCATATTTTTAGGTGGCTACACATTGTTTATACACATGATTAGAACCACTTTGACACTAACAAGCAAGTTGTATTTAAATATGACAAGTTAGCTTGTAATTTTTCAAGTGACAAATATGACTGCCTACAAAATAAATAAATCAAAATTTAAAAAATTTTAAACATTTACAGAAAGAGAAGAGTCCGGTGAGGAGGTGCAAATCCACCTGTCTGTTTTGCTAACTTAACTATCTGACCAGTCCTTTACATGTTTCATCTTTCTGGACCAATCCAGATCAATTATTCCATACCAAATGAGCATTTCAGCATCAAATCCACAGCCTGTCCTTTGTGCCCTAACCAAAAGGCAATTACACAGAAAGCGTGAGCACCTCAAAGCTCCAGATGAGCATCCAGGACAGAGACAAGTATTTGCACCATGCCTTATTCCCTATCCAGCATAAATATCTACACCAAAGATGAGTATTTCCTAGAGTGCTATGCACAAAGGCTAGTCATTGCAGAGGGCAGAGGTTGAAGTTTCAGTTCTCTATTACTTTGTTGCTCGTCAGTGCTGTGTAGGTTCATTTCTTCCATAAGAAGCTCTACCCATTTTGTTTACAGCAAACTCCATCTCAAAAACTCTCTTCACAACCACCCTCCCAGGAACTGGCCACCATTAGGTATCTGTTCTGGGTCTGATTTAGCCCCTAATCTGGAAGGTGGGGGCACATTTAAAGTATCTGTGCAGGTGCACTGCTGCAGGTATGCCAATATCTCCAGGAGAACACAGCAAGCTTAGTTTATTTTTAGATTAGTAGCTACTTTCAATATTTGAATATTATCCCCCAACAAAAAATGGAAATAAAGAAAATGAGTGGAAAAAATGACAGGAGATCTAGTACATCAGCCATAAATTCTCACTCAGGCACTGTTGAATGCAAGAGAAGAGCCTTGTGCTTCCTAGGCCATGTTTATAAAGCAATACAGGTCTCTCCATGCTGCAATTGACCTTTTCCCCAGGACTGGCCCAAGAGCACCTAGAAAAAAAACCCAAACCAAAAAACCCCCCACCTCAGCACCTCTCAAAATTACACAGCCAACTTCGACCATTTATTTCTCTACCTTCCCTATCTGAATCAGCCCTCTGTACTCTGTTGGAACAGGAGCTAAAGGTATAAAGTACAGAAAATTCCTTGACACAAATGACTATGTTTACAGTAGAAGCAGTAGGAGATGTGTGATGACACTTATACATGGTAATACCTCATGACATGCTACACAATATAATTCCTCAGTTTTTGCCTAGGTCTGTTCTTTTGTTGCCCTGCCACCAAAGCAAGCCTGACTTTCTGTGCCACTGATTTGCTCTGGACTTAACATATACATATCTATGCATAAATAGCTTAGTAATCCATTGGCAAAATGCAGATCGTAATTACATCTTACCTTCTCCACTGAGACCAAAAGTTTGTTTCCATGTACATATCTAGCTCCTTGCCCAACAGTCCTTGCTTTGACTGGGATCTGTTCTCTGCTGATAGTCTTACCCATCCAGTTTGTATCTGGGTTCCACAAGATCAGTCTTAGCTTGATTGCATTTGGCTAGCAACTCAGTCAAGTTTTATTTGCACAAAAAAGATAATAATCTTTCAGTCTACACAGAAGTCCACTGCTCTGATGGCTCTCATGTTTCCTGACTTCACATTAGGAAAACATGTGCTTGCTTGCACACCAAGCAGGGTTGGACTTTTAAGTGAAGGCTTCAAAACCACCTAGAAAACAGTCTTGACTTAACTCAAGTCATCCATTTCCAGAAATTCAGTCCCAGGAAAAGTTCTGAGCCCCTTATTCACCTCTTGTTTTTCAAGACATACCTCCTTTCAGCTTTATCACTGCCTCCTCAGCTCCATGTGAGCGCTAGGGTAAGGGCAACATGCAGCAGAACAGATGCTGTGGCAGGAGTGTGTTTACACGAAGCTGCTGACAGCAGATGCCAGCTTGTAAAATTAGCCAATAAAAATACCAGCATCACTGTTTACAACTACTCTGAGCAAGATGGGCTGCCAGCAAACTGGAAATCACATTACACTGACACGCCAGGTTAGAGCTGCAGCATTTGGCAAAACATCATCATTTTTAGGCTACTAGGATTCTCATTCAAGTAGAAGAGTCAATCAAGAGCAGCCTAACAGTCTCAGCCCTTCACACTTTGCATTCCAAAAGAATCCAATTTAAAAGTTAAAACATAAAAGAACCATAAATTCTGTAACAAAGAAACCAAATGAATTGCTAGCTATAGAAAGATGATAGGCTTTTTATCCTACTGGAAGTTGAGCAAAACATATGCAGCAAGTATGCTACAGAACAGGAAGATTTTACCTTAACTCTGCCTCCAGTACCTTTTTGTAACTACAAATGTAAGAAGGAAAAATCCTAATTTTGCATGAAATTGTTGTCTACAGCTTGCACACGTAGATCTGGAGATGCTCAGACTAATCCTTTTGGAAGGTTAAATAGTACTAAAATTTTCACCAGTTAATTATCATTAATCCTTCTGAGCCATTTAAAACACTATTAGGACCAGCATCTAGACTAATGACATTTAAAACCTTCCAGAAAATAATTAACATTATGCTTTTTAAACATAACACTGCATATAGTTAAGATAATCTCCTTCCGTAGTGCCAGATAAAAACAAGTTTCAGAATCTTTTTTTTTCCCTTGTCCATTAATTTCTCCACATTGGAAAGTATCAACATTCGTTTAAATCTCAATACCTTCTATGATATTTTCATCTAGGAAACCAGAACTGTAAAGAGAAATATTAAAGGAACTGAAATATTTCAGAGACTAAGTAAAAAAAAAAAACAAGCTTAGTCAGTCATTGCTTTTATTTTCAATAAACACATAAATTTAGTCCTGTGAAGAAACATTCACTTTATAAATGGTTAATAAGATATAAATACCTCCTCTGAGTCTTCTTCAGGCACAAGAGGTTTAAAGAAAAAGTAAGTAAAAAGAGCTAAAAGTATTAGAAACAGCATAAGCCATGGTTGAAAGTAGCCTCTTTTTGTCTATAATCAAAGACCGATACCAGTTAATAACATACCATACATTTGGAACGTATCCATGAAACCAAAACACTTGAATAACCATATGCCTGCAGTGCCTTTTTCACAAGAAATACTGAACAGCTTTAGTCTTCTGTATTATGAACATAAGATAAATAAAACTAGAAGAATAAAATCAAAGTACTGAATTCCTGCTGCTAGTGAATTGAATAAGATGAAATTCAAAGACTTAAAATTAAGCCAGTACTTTCTTTGATACATTGAAAAAGCTAACAAACCTGACCTACCCTAACAGTCAACACAAAAAAATAACAACAAGCCACCTTCCATCCTACAATGCTCATAAGGAACAAACAAGAAGCTCTCTCTAGGACCCAAGCAATAAATAGAGTATGAGACGTTCCCAAACCTGTGACCAAGCAGCAATTAGGCACAATTGCTATAAAGCCCACATGTGGCAGGGATGGTGTTTGTCAGAGTGAGCTGGGCTGTGTGGTCAAGGAGCTGGGGAAAAAGCAAGTTGTGGCTTATTTTTGGTAAGGTACTTTCTTTCCCAAGTCAGAATTTTGATAAGAAAGATTTGTTTGTTTCATTAAAAATATAGGGCTAGGGAGCAGGGGTGGAGGGGGTTGTCTAAGAGTCTGAAAGCCTTCAGAGACGTTTATGAGCTGTGGATAGTATCTTATTGTTGTTTTTAGGCAGTATGAAGGCCTTTTTAAGAGGTCTCTGGTAGTAGTTATGTTATGAAGGCCTTTGGTTTCTTTCTTTGTCAACTATATATTAAGCAGTTCCTGTTTATGAGTAGCTTGGGGCTTCTCAGTTGTGAAGGTGAGCTCTGTTACAAGACCATGTTTAAAACATCATGTAGACAATAGGGATTCTCAGTTTTGAGAGTTGAAGAAGTCTTTATTCTTACTGCAGCAAGAATTAGAGATGCTTGGCCTACCCCTACAGCGTTGTAGCTTTATTTTCTTGAATTACTTTTTACTCTATATACGCTTTTTTTTTCAATAAGTAGTAGCTTTTCTTCTCTGGGATATAGGAAGGAGGAGAGGGGTTGCTGGGACTCCCTGTGATAGCTGCTGTTTCCGAAAATTAATTAAAATTTGTTAAAACTTTGGTTCTCATAATACCTGGTTGTCTTATCTGGGTTCATTAAGCTTTGCTGGCCAGGTGCAGGTGAAAGCTATGTGCTTGTTCATTCTAGGTTACTTCTGTGCACAGCTGCTAGTATGTTGATCAAATTGTGTTTCCTTACGCAAGTATGCTTCATGCTTTGGGTAGTTGACATGTCTGAGTTTGCTTCAGGTGCCTAAAACTAAGTATATACATGGAACTACAGAGAACAGAGTGCAGAAGAAATATAGCCTATCAGTAACATTTGATGCAATTAAGTTATGCGATTCATATTTTTGCTCCTGTAAACTTAGAGCAATGATTCAGTCAGTTTATCACATTGTGATTTGACCTAGAGAATTCAGTCATGCTCTCCTTGTGAGCTGGTGTTTGAGTGTAGAACTGAGAAGTCTTAAGGTGCATGTGGACATGCTTCTGAGCCTGAAAGGGCTGTTGAAATCCTTGATGCCCTGTAAGATAATGTCCATTTTCCTGAATCTTATTAGGAGCAAAACAGGAGCTGCCACCCAAACTTCACATATGGTCTTTACTAAACAAAATAGTGCAAATATTTTCTCACAGGTCATTTGCACAGAACTGAAGGGCTCCTCTTTTGCTCCTGGTGTGTGCTATTTTTACAGCCTGTTCAATAATGCTTAACCCTTTCACTTAATTTTATTTTTTTTAATCTGTGTCAAGTTTTCCATCTAGATGTGTCTAGAGACATTTGACTTCTCAAGTCTCTAGAGAGCGATTCCTTGCTTGTTCTGTGCAGTGTTTATTATAAGGTACTTCCTTCCTAAGATCCCTAAGGACTTGTGCCATGCTGACCCTAATTAGTAAGTGCTTTAAATTGCTCTGTAAGTTATATGCTCCTGGGTGGGGGATATGTGTATGGGAAGATGGGATCCATAGTTCTCCAGTTTTTCTCAGAAAAACTTTGGTTTCCGCCAACATTTTTTTTGGTCAAAGTTTATGAATCCACTTGTCTCACCAAAGGCACCATAAGATGTGTCAGGCTGCACTACCGCAAGGATGGACTTCTGCTTAACTCTATGTACCCATGTTAAATGGGAGTGATGGGCACAGAAAGCAACTTTGGCATGCTTCTTTATGGATGTATCTGAAGGATTTAAAAAGGCAACATACGGGAACTCAGTATGACTACTGAAAAGGGACTGTTGGTGTCTTTAGCAGCATAATGTGCAGCATCTGAGGAAATCTTCACTGGGGATGCTTGTTCATGCTAGAGAACCCATTCCTTTCACAGATTTAACTTGGAAAAACCCAGGCATGACTAAGTTCTCTTTGGCAATTTCCCTTTCACTGCTGATAGCTTCCAGTCCTCTTGATAAAAGAATTATTTCAGACAATAATTTATATAAGCTGCTCTAATGAAAAAACAATTGACTGATTAATGTTCCTTTAACATAGACCTGTAATGGCCAGTTGATTTTTGTGGCCTCACTGTTTTGTACTGGTCTTAGGGACTATAGATTTCTCTTCCTCGAACTAGTGCTGTATGTCACAATATAAATCTGGTCTCTCAAGAGACAAATAATTAAACGATAAGCACTTAGGTCTTAGCAGCATGCTACAGGAATTAACTTGTATCTTTTGAATCAAACTAAGGAAAAAAAACCCAAACAAATTGGGAATTAACTCATTGCATGTCCAACATGGCATGGGCCCTTGAAAATGCCTCATGGCCTATGAATGTGAAGTCTGAGTCCTGTAACAACCAGCCACCTAACTCAATTTCTTCTGTTCAAACCTGGGCATATAATAGGTGTGAGAAGGAGTATGGTTTTCATCTCGGATGCCAAACAATAAAAATGCTCTTTGGGTGAGATCTGTCAAGCAAATTTGGCACATCCACTTGGCATATGTGGATGTGGGATAACTTCCTCCAACTGAAGTCCTTCTCAATTCAATGTAACTGTCTGGCTTTACTTTCTATGGTTACATTACATTTAACTGCCCATCAAGGGCCAAAGTTGCATGGGGGCAACTGAGAGAGCAGCTAGTTCAGTAGTGGTATGGTTGAGGTTGGTGTGTATATATAGGTATGAAAGATATTTTTGTGGATTTGCGGAAGTGAGATGAGTATTTGGGTGGTATTAAGTTCCTGGTTTTGTGGCTGAGAAAAACAGAAGTTGCTATCATGGTGTCTGTGATGTACAGGGTTCTTTATAAAAAGAAGTAGTTGCAACTATTTCCTCCTGTCAAGCTTCTGATTTTCTCGTGCTTCTATAGCACTATGCAGTCTGGCTTCAGGGCAAAATATTCAGTAACTTTCATCTCAGATGGTGAGAACACTCATGGGGTTTTCCCCAAACCATATAATCCAACCTAAGGGAAACTGCAGACCTGTTTCAGTAACTGTACAATATATTTTTTGGTAAAGTCTGAAGAGGCTGGCATTGGCTTAGGAGATTTTTCAGGTTTAAATGTTTGTTTGGCAATTTGTGGGACTGACACTCTTACTCTAATTGTTCCCAAACACCCATGTAGTTTTCCAAAATGGAGACTGACTGAAAGGTCTTGCAGCAAAATATTTGACTTAATCAGAAGTCAGGATTTTTTCTTCCTGAAATTAAATGTGCTTGTTTCTTTCTGTGGGGAGTTCTGGATATGATGACTTAAAAGGTATTCTGAGTCTCACTTGCAACAGCAATCCAAGACCTTATGTAGGCTGTGGTAGCCGTTCAGGGGCATCCAGGTTGTGCAGGAACTAGGTTTGTAACTAGAACAAGTGACTGGCCTCTGTTCTACCCTACAGGCTGTTTCAGAGATGCAAAGTTTCCAGTCCTACCTGTTTACACTTTTGCATTTCTAATCTCTTGCATAAGAGAAGGCTGAAACTTGAGTATTTCAACTTAGTCTCTCTGAGATCTGTTCAACATAATTTTTGATCAAAGTTTACTGTTTAGACAAGGTAGATTTGGCACTGCTGGTGACATACCCCTTAAAAGCAACACTTGCTTAACTTCCTGCTGCAAAGCTGACAGCTTTTTACCAGTGAAATACCATAGTGCAATTGAAGGGTCACTGGATTCCCATGGATTTTAAGAAAAATAAAGTAGCAGATCAGAGTTAGCATTGGGTTTGATACTATCATTTGTATTGGACTGTGCTACAAATTAACATGGCAAATATGGCTCAATAAGGCAAATATTGAATGAACCTTAAAATGACCCTGACTACTCGGCCTCAAGAAGTAGAGGCTGAATGAAGGCTGCTGTAGAAGTTGTATAAGGTCATCTGATATAGCTCACATGGTTGTGCTGTCTAGGATTCCTAACCTGTCTGGCTATCTGTGTGTAAAGCTGGAAAAAGTCAAGTGCCCCTACTTCAGTTTCAGTTTATCCTCTGGGGTCTTCAGCAAGAGCTCAACTGTAAAAGTTTCTGACCTACCTTGCTTGCTGTTTCTGGAACAGTGAAGGACCTTCCCTCTATGGCAAGGTGGAGAATGCTAACAAGTCTAAAGTTATGACAAAACCTTTCTGAGTATTAAGCATGCTTAAAATATACAACAACCTATTGTCTGCCCGTAATTCACATTGTAAGTGCTAATGGCTGCCTCAGACTATCATATCAGCACTTGTATCAGGATCTTGAACTTTATTTTGTGGATTGATAACATGATTGGAAGTAACTGCTGGCACATGCTGACCTGACCTTTGGGAAGGAATATTGTTTTCTTGGAGATGCTGATCTCTTCGATCTTGTTCTGAAGGTACAACAGCACTTGTGCTCAGGCTTTGTTCTATGACATCAGTGTATTTATGAATTATGCTGTGGATTTTCAGGAAGATGCTGTGTTTTTGACAATGACTTCCTTGAAATTCATTGTATGCATGAGAGGACAGAGTTTGAGTGCTCCAATACTCACTCTGGCTTCTCACTTCTGCAAATCAGCAGTGGCTTCCCTTGTAGTCTTCAAGCAGCTATTGTGTGCAATGAGGAATAGCCAGGAACTTCAAAATAAAACTATTTAAACTGTATACTTGCTTGCTATGCAGTTCAGACTTTGGTCATAGAAGGTTAGTTAAGCTGCAGGAGTCTAGCTCTTATTTTGTAGCTGTAGAAGGCATTTAAACCTTGTATTCACAACCTCTGCTCTGCAGGAGTACAAGATAAATGTCTGCACAAAAGTGTGTAGGGGAGATGCCAGCAGCCTGAGGGCTGCCACAGACTGGTGTGTGAGTGTAACTGCAGGACATGCTTGCTAATAAATTTCTCTATATGCTTTTTATCACTCAAAATAAATGTTAATTCTTTAATCTTAAGGCAGTGACTGATGTGTTAGGTGCTGTACATTAGTTAACAAAAAGCATCTTGAGCAACTTTGCTGGCTTGTATGAGCACAGTTAACAGTGTTGTAGAGTTTGATTTTTTTTTTTATTCCCAAGACAACTGGATTCTGAAGCTTACGAAAAAGCTTGTGTTGTCTTAGCAGCAATCCTGTTCCTCATCTTAAACATATTGGAAGCATCTATAACATATGATATAATCAGAACAGATTGTGACCCTTCTACTCCCTGATTTGAGTGGGATTCTTGCAAAGTCAGGTTCTAGCCAGGGCCTTATAATTTTGTTCATAGATAATTAACATACACAATTGCTATGATCATGCTGTGTAAAAGAAAATTGTGCCCAATATGTAACTTCCTTCAAATGTATGGCTATTGTAGTCAGTTGGTAATGTTTCTTTTTGGTGGTGGGTGAGGAGGAATCTTATCCACTCTCTCCCTACTAGGTTTCTTTGTCTTCTGAAAAAGAATTGTAAGATATCTGTATTTCACTGGAAAACTGCTGAACTGACAGCTGAAGAAATACAAGTGGATAATGAGAAAGTTATGTGCCTTGGGCATATGATAGCTTAATCTGCTCTTCCATGAGTGAATAGGTCTGTCTTGCAGGAATTTATCTATAGAGGCTTGTGTCTTCGGTGGTAGACGGAGGTAAGATAATTCATCTTCGTTCATTAAATCAATGTGAGATTGTATCCAGAATAGGCTGGCATGTCATCTGTTGTAATCTGGGTGGTTTGACTTGGTAATGGAATAATGCTGATCACAAGGTATCCAGGTTCTGATGGATATTAATCCATGCCACTTACCTGAGTGAACGTGGCACTCTGTGAGTGCAGTTGGGGTTGGAATCCAGCAGTATGCCTATGTCATAGGCATACTGCTGGATTCTAGGCTTGAATGGTTTTGAAGCTTATGTTTGTTTCCACCTCATCTGTGGAGGCTGACATCTGAACTACTGTGAGCAAGATAGTCTACTTTTCCAGCACCTGGGGCTGAAGTGTGACTTTAAAATAAACTTTCACTTGTGAAACAGGAATGTGGTAACTTGGATTTTCCCAGGAGGCTGAGCACAAGCAGGTTCTGCACACTTCAGAAGTTTTTTTTAGAAACTCCATAGTCTTGGACCAAATAGCACTGGACTTAAAGCAAGAATAGAATTCTTTAAGTGATTGTCTGGTTCTGTATGATAATTTTATGGTTCAAGGACTGCTTAGGGTCAGGAACAGAAGTGACAAAGTGATGCCTTGAGATAATCTTGTTCTTTGCTGGACAATGTGTTTGTGGTTTTGTTTGGGTGGGATTTTTTGTGGGAGAAAATTCTCTGTCTTCAGGCCTGAAAGCCCTATTCTGGGGTTAGAGACATAGAATTTTTTTTTAAATAGGGGAAAAAATGCCTCTCAACACAAATGTTGAAACTGCAACACCAAACTCAGTTTGCCTACCTCGGTGCTGAGAATGCTAGGTTACCTTATTGCTGTAAAAAATTATATGGATGCCACTGTTTGACAGTTTGATCATGGATTGATGCTTTTTCCATAAAATGGTTGGAAATCACTGTAATTCTTGTTCTGTTGGTGTAACTTCTATTCATGGGGACCAAGGTAACTCTCAAATACACATCATGTATCAGTCACTCATGATGTATTTTGTATTTCATATGGTTTGCAATATTAGTAGCTAGCTTTTCTCATTCTTTTCTGCTAGTTAAGAAAACTTAACTTCAACAAAGCTCTAAGAAGCCCCTAACATTAAAAATGATCTGTCAGACTTGAAGCAAACAATCCAAATAAGTAAGGAAGAGTGATCTGCTCTTCACAGAAGGCAGAAGATAATTTGCCCAGGAACCTCTGTATGGTTTTATATGAATTTTGATCAATTATCTAAATACTGTCTGGTTCTTGCCGTGAAGTCCCTACTTCTGTTAAGACAGAACAGAATTTCTCTGGGACTTGGTCAAGGGAAGACAGCTGGAAGGACCGTTTCAGTGACCTTGAGTATGGATTCCTCATTTTCTGTATGCCTCCTGGAGATCTGGGGGTCTGAGTCTTGGAAGTTCTGAGGTTGCAGTCAGTGGGAGTGCTCCTCATTAAACTGTAGCATAATATGCACACACAGAGTGGTCACATTTGTAGCTTTGTCTCTTTCTAGTCTTTTTTTTGAAAGCAAACAAGATTGAGTCCATGGCATTTTGTGTCTCTTGATCAGTCTGGAATTTGACTGTAGCAGTTGATTGTCCAGTTCATGGTGGCAGTATTCTTTTTTCTGTGGTATGGTTTGGCCTTGAAGAGAGATGTGGGCTTTGGCTTGGCTGAAGGGTTTCACAGGAGTTTACTGAGAGAAGAAGGGTGACCTGGTCTCTTGCTTCCATGCCCGCCCTGAAATGAAATGGTGGGATTTGGTTTTTTCCCCCCATGGTTAGCCTTTTGACTCTAGACTTGGCCATGCTGGGTTGTGTGGTCAAGCTCTGCTGTGTCCTGGCCAGCTCCTTTGCAGTCCTGTCCTTGCTGGCAGGCAGCTACTCTAACACCACTTACTCCTGCAGAGAGGTGCCTTATGTCAGGTCTGGCCTATTTGCCAATTTTGAACTAATGTCTGATTTGAAACTATTTTCAGACTAATTACTACAATGAAAATACCAAAGAAATTGATTTCTTAAATTCCTCATGTTGTATTACTCTGGATTCCTGTCTAAGTGCTGAGGGGTTAAATATGATTCATGTAATCTACTTTCCCTCTAATCATTTATTCAATTACCTATTAGAACTCAGTCAAGAAAGACCAAAAAAGGGAAGGGATCAACTTGAAGTGAATATTCAATAAAATGCTACAAACAGCCAGTCATTAATTATCTAATCAGCATTCTGTGAGTCTTTTAGCCATAATCTCATTACTGTAATTAATTGCAAGAATCATTTTGTAAACAGAGCACAATAAAAGTATATGCAACATAACAGCACCCAAATTAAATCTAAATCCCAGAAATAATAAGAGAAAGCTGGAAGATATTACTAAGAGAGGGTGTCATTAAGGGAGATCATATTTCAATGTCAAAATCTGGTGGGCTACTTGTGCTGCAGGAGTAAATCAATAGTGTTGTATTGAAAGGACTGGGACAGATCCACTTTGGTGCAATTAATCACAAGTCCATTAAAGCTTGGAGAGGTGGGAGTGGCTTAGCTTGTAAAAATGGATTAATTTTTTTCTTGTAGTTAGTGGGGCTGGTATGTGTTGGCAAAGCTTTGGTGTTCTGATAGGGTTTTGGATTTTGGCATCTAATAGGTAAGGATGTCCAAGTACTCAAAGAATTGAGGAGAAGTAGACCCTCTCCTTCTCATGGTAAAGATGTGCTTGAGGGCTTTAACATGCTGTTGAACAACCTCCCTTTGGCCAGGCTTTTGTAGTCTTTGCTTTGGATAGTGGTAGACCTACATAGTTTTTTTTATTTTGGCTGCTTCTACAATAAGTAATCAAATAATACAGATAGCTATGGCAAACACCTGCTAGGCTTACAGCAAAGTTATTTTATGACATTATCAAGATTCTACATCTAATATTCTAGCAGCACAATATGTTACTGTCTTTGCCCTTACCAGACTCTGACTGCAGCAAGTATTTTGTCATCCTTCTCCCTTTCATTTAATTTTTCATTATTTTTTCTAAGGGTCAATGCCAGGATTCATCTAAAAGCTATAGCACACGATATATAAAACAAAGTTCCAACAACCATAGGCTTGGTTGTGCCATTGATTACTTTTTTCTGAGCAGAATTCCCTGCTGACTGCAGTAGGGAGTTGCTCAAAGATATTGATAGTGTGTGTCCCTCTACAGAGAATTTAGATTAAAAACACAATACCGTCTAGTCAAAAAGGTCTGTGTGGAGTGCATTAACTTGAGGAAAAAGCTAGACTGTACAAAGAATCCACAAAAAAAGCTGGCAGACTCTAAATCAGTCCTGCTAGTGGAAAACAGCTGTTCAATGAATGCTGTAATGTAAAGGAAAACCCACCCACATTAATGCCTCCACCTCTCCCTGCTGAGACCTGACAAAGATGGCTAGTTGTCCAAACTTAGCTCACTGGGGTAGAGAAGAGTTAAGTATGCCTGATGATGATATGTATGGAGGATCTTCCTGGCCTGCTGCTCAAAGCACTGTTTGCTTTACCTGGATAGATTGACCAAGGTCTGGATTTTGAGAAGACTTTAAAGCCTTGCCTTGTACTGCACTCTTCCTTGTAAGAAAGTGCTGCATGCATGCCTTGGTGGGTTACTGTGCCAATGTATGGGTCAGGATGTGCTTTAGAATGTTTGCCATGACTCTTCAATGCATTTATTGAGTTCCTGAATTGAGAAGGATCCCTCAAATCTGCCCTCAAAGGAAACTCTATGGAGGAAGTTCAGACTGTCTTGTTAATTCAGTTTTTAATGACAAAAGCCCTGTGGCTTTCCCTCTGGTAATCACAGTTTGCATCCATGATTAGGTCATATTTCTCTTAGCTCACTATGCCCCTTCTTAATACTGTAAATGCTTCTAGGTAAAACTGAGTGTTAGCCAGTTGCATAGATGAGGACAAGTCTGACATTGTCCTGTACATGTTCTGCAGGTGTACATATAACGAATGCAGCTGCACCAGAGAACTTAATTTTGTGACTAAGAGAAGATGTTTTAAGTCACTGACTAATTTTGTTTTTTAAAGACCTAAATGTCTTTGAAATATTTTTTGCTTTGGAGGGGTGATTCTGATGTTTTATAGAGTCAGCCTCATGTTTAAATTCATTTGTCTTCAACAATGCATTACTGCTACATTTAGCAAGTATATTTAATGCTAGGGTTAAATTAAATGCCTTTTCTTACCAGTAAAACTAAAGTGCACCAGCTGTATGAATTAATAATTTTCAAAGTAATAAATATTATGAACTTATTCTAAGACGCACTGGGATAATATTTTTCTGGATTGAGACCATTAGCCAATTTTTACATATGCTCTCTTTGGCATGCTGTAAGATGCCATAGAGGTGCCTGAAATTATAATTTTTTCTTGTGCAGCTGTTAGATCAATGGCACTGTTAGTTATACCTTGGGGATACATCCACTTCTCTGGCTGTAGTAAGGATTCCAGGACCTTTCACAAGATGTAGGCACTGTTCCACCCATGTTGAGTCCTTGTGAAGGCTTGGTGGGGAGGGTGCTTAGCTTCTTGTGTTGGGGAAGCTTTGTCACATGTGAAAGTCATTATTTTGGGGGGTTTGACAAAATGAGTGAAAAAGTTCTGCTTTGGGTACTTGGGATTCAAAGGAGAGATAATTCTCTTTAGGTAAGGCATCTGCTTGTTTGGATTATGTCATCCAGAATGCACTTTTATATTTAACTGTACTTGTTTGTTTCAGTGCAGTGACTGAAATTAGGTTATTCTTAAAGTTTAGGTGCTTAGGAAGGTTTCAGAAAATGTTAGCTGTCATGAAATGTAGTGTTTTGTATTGGAAATAGTTATTACCTTCCAGGTAGCATTAATAGCTATTTTTCCCTCACTGAATTACATGGTACATTCCATTGGCTTTAATCCTGACCCTCAAAGAATAGATTTTACTGTCTGCATGATAACTGAGTCTGGGAAATAAGCTTCTGAAGGAATAGTAGATGCATCATTTGTCCACATGGGATTATTAAACTGAAACAGCCACATGGTATTTTGTCAGTTGGCTCCCGTCTTCAATTTGAAACCTGGACAGCTCCGTTTCTCCATTTACAGCTTTGAATATACTCAGGGAACTAATAAACTGAAATGACAGATGCAGAGGGATTACAGGATATCAAGCAGTATTTTCCAAATGGGGTAACAACTGCTATGAAAAAACATTCTGTTGTAATAATGAAAGTTATCTTTTTACATCTTCTGCTTGCTGGTCTAGAATCACCAAAGAGATGAGAATTTCTCCTGCAGCTAAAATGCTCAGCAAACCTGCTGTGGGATTCTTGCCAGTGGTTTACACTCTGAATAGCTAATGTAAATAAGCCCTTTGCCATTATACTGGGAAATATTGGATATATTTCTTCCTCTTTGCTGTTTAGGCTGACTTAGATCTTTCATCTTTCTGAAACCTCACCTCTCCACAGAATCACAGACCAGCAGGGGTTGGAAGGGACCTCTGGAGTTCATCAGTCCAATCCCTGCTAAAGCAGGTTCACCTAGAGCAGGTCGCACAAGATCGCGTCTAGGTGGGTTTTGAATGGCTCCAGAGAAGGAGGCTCTACAACCTCTCTGGGCAGCCTGCTACAGGGCTCTGTCAACCTCACAGTGAAGAAGCTTTTCCTCATACTCAGAAATTCTTGTGCTCCAATTTGTTCCTGTTGTCCCTTGTCTTGTCTCTGGGCACCACAGAGAAGAGTCTGGGTCCATCCTCTTGCATCCACCCTTCAGATATTTACAAGTACTGATCAGATCCCCTCTCTTTATTCTCCAGGATAAACAGACCCAGCTTTCTCAGCCTTCTCTCATATGAGATGCTCCAGTCCCTTCATATTTGTAACCTTCTGCTGGTCTCTCTCTAGTATTTCCTTCTCTCTTACTGCGGAGCCCAGAACTGGACACAGAACTCCAAAGTGGCTTCACCAGGGTAGAGGGGAAAGATAGCTTTCCTTGACCTGGTGGTCACTCTTCTTGGTGTACCCCAGGATGCCATCAGTGTTCTTGTCCACAAGTGCACAGTGCTTGGTCTAGGAGAGCTTGTTGTCCACTAGGACTACCAGGTTCTTCTGAGCAGCACTGCTTCCCAGCAGGTCAACCCCTAAGCTCTACTGATGCATGGAGTTTTCTCCTATGTGCAGGACCCTAGACTTGCTCTTGTTGAATTTCATTAGGTTCTTATCAGCCCTACACTCCTTTCTATCCAGGTCTCACTGACTGGCACTGCAGCCTTTGGGAATGTCAGCCACTCATGCCTTTGTATCATCAACAAACTTGCTGAAGGTACACTCTGTCCCCTTGTCTGGGTCACTGATGAATATCTTGAATAAGACTGGACCCAGTACTGACCCCTGGGGACTACTGTCAGCTACAGACCATCTGTGGCTAGTATCTACACTGCATCTTTGTCAAGCTAGTGAGGTTTTGGTGAGTCTTGAGGTACCTGACCAGGCTCTGTGGCAGTGATTAAGCCATTGGATTCCCTGTCTGTGTTCCTCCAAGACATGGGTGTCTCTGAAGTACATCATGAAATTAGAGGACAGAATTGGTGGCTCTACAAAATAGTGCCTTCATGAGATCTGAGTGCTCTCATGAGTGCCACTCATGAGTGACTTTTGAACCATTGCCAAAAGTGATGGCTGAGGTCTAGGCCACCGTAGCTGAATTCCTATGAATTGGAGGATCTCGATGCAAAAGGTCCTAGCAATAGGGAAGGGTATAGTGAAAATGGAGAGCATCCTAGCACTGATATTTGGAGGAAGTAGTCTAAACTTAGATGGTAAGCTTTCCTTTGTAGGAGATTTTGGCTTGGCCCAGCAAAGCCTGACTTAGGATATCAAGACAAGAATACTGTGTTTTTTCTGATTAGTTTTGTTACAGCCTAAAAAAGCATTATTTGAAGGGAAACTTAGCCATAGTTGTGCTCACTTAACAACCTTGTATTGATGGCTTTTCTGAACAAAGGTGACCCTGAGTACATGTGTACTTTCCTTTCTTCATTGTCTCTGGATCTGTCACTCAACTACAGATGGAGTGCAACATATTTGGTGTAAAACTGCATAAGAGGATTACAGAGGTACTCTGAAGTATATAAAAAAGCAAATAGATAAATGTCATACAGCACAAAAGTCTCAAGCCTCATAAATGCTGCAACCCCTTTCTTTGGATTCATTGCTCTAGCAATTTTAAAGCTCTGTGTTTACCTCTGTTTAGTGGCTGCAGAAGTCTCCTCTGTCAGAGGCCCAGATCTGTGATTGGTCTAGACAACTTCAACTGCTTTGCTGGTGTGTAGGGTATCCTCTCCTTGGGTCCTCAATGCAATCATGTTTCTTTCTATCTCTTCAGTGAAGAACTCCATCTTTTGGCTGAAGAAAACCAAACCCAGCATCCATGTAACTTGCCTTCCTTTCTCTTGATGAAGCAGAAGTAAGGAGATAAAGCTAAAACATGGTGAAGCTGTTGTGGTGTGGAAATTAGTGTGCCCAAAACCAGACCAACCACTCCCCCTGCCCCACCAGCCCCTTTCATAGGAGCCTAATTGATTGATGGATTGATGTCAGGTGGTGTGGAAAGTCTGGGGCCAACTCAGCTCACCTGTGCTGGCTGCTGGGGGAAGTCAACCAACCTCTCTGAGCAGCCTGTTCCAGTGCTCCATTGCACTCACAGTGAAAAGGTTTTTCCTTATATTCACGTGAAACTTCCTATGCTCCAGCTTGGATCCATTGCCCCTTGTCCTATCACTGGCCATCACTGAGAAGAGCCTGGCTCCATCTTCCTGACACTGACCCTTAACATATTTATGGACATTAATGAGGTCACCCCTCAGTCTCCTTCTTCAAGCTTAAGAGACTCAATACCTCTCCTTTCCCCTCTGCAAACAATGTCAGTGTAAAGTTGAAGCTGTGTCTACAATTCAGCTCTGTTTAAGGTGTTCCTGCAGTAAAGCTTCTAAAAAGCTTTAGCTTTTTAAAAGCATCAACGCATCTGTGGTGGTCACTTGGGCAACTCTACCCATCATTTTTCTTCAGCAGTATGGCATGGAGACTGTGTTGTGAGGTATGTGAAACAAAACCAGATAAATGCATGCTCTTTTAGAGGAATATTACTTCTTAAATAAGACCTGTAGGTTGTCAGTGCATTACAGACCTAAAAATGTTAAGTGTGTATGTATAGATAAATGTATGTGTGTATATGCATATATAAAGAAGGGATCTGTCTGTTTTGAGGGAGGACTATTTACTTCTTGGCTTGGAATATCAGGTAAGGCTAATTTCTGATACACAGTTTTTTGAAGGCTGTGTTGCAGGGAAGCTTGCAATTCTCAACACCCTCTCTATTCCCTGCAAACATTTAGAACAGCTATTTTCTCCTTCAGATGACAATTTTCATTTCAAGCAGGCTACGAGAGGTCATTTAGCTAATTTATGTGGAGATGAGGGAGGGTTGGTGGCACAGGCTTGAGAAATTGGAGATATGCAGCAAATAAGACTGCAAAAATAGTTGATGAAGTGCCATTGCTGTCAGCATTTGCAACTGCAGATTAAGGTGTTCACATCCTAATTTAGCCTTGTGCTTGAGGCACACCATTAACCTCCTGACAGCTAGCAAAGTGCGTGCACTATGGATCACCTGATCATTTTTTTCCCCAAATGTTGACTATTTAAGTACTGCAGAAGTGTTAAAACTCTCTGGCCATGGGCTCCTGTTCTAATTTTAAACTGGAGTGATTACATGGAGATACGGAGCTGATGCTATTGAAATGGACAGCATGTTGTCTCTGAAATACAGACAATGTTCCCAACTATTGTCACACACATCAACAGCCTGGCTTCTCTCCAAGCTGTGTGTTTCAGCAAATTCCAGAATAATAAAAATTCAGACTATATTGTCTTCTATGAGTAATTCTGCTGCTTATGCAATGTTATTCCAGGAATTGTACTCTGCCAATGGCAACACTTGGCACAGATTTTGCTCCAACTCTTGCCCTGCTTTTAAGCAGATTTTTAACTACCACACATGGAGAGGGGGGTTATGGTGTGTGGGATATTTGTTTTTTCTATGACAGTTATGTGTAGAATTTGATATTTGAAATATAGCTCTTGTTACAAACCTTACTTGTGTTCATTTTGATAAAGAGTGTACAATAACAGAATAGCTTTCTCATGCTGTGCATCAGTGAAGTTTACACAGATTCCCTGAAAAGTGTAAGTATATTCAAATCCAGCCAGTAAAATACTTCTGTGAAAGTTAGCCTAAATCCTGTGAGATGTGAGATCCTGTATGTGGTTCAGTAAGGCACAATGGAGAAATAACAGCTCTGTGCTGTTCTGCACCCAGATACCATGGCAGCACCTTTCTCCTCTTCAGCTTGTTGCAAATTGATCCCAGAGCAGGTGTTTGGTTGGTGTTTTTTTCATTTAAAAAGGTGAGAAGAAGCACTTCCAGATGGATTTGCTATATAAGCTAACCTGCTTCAACTATTTCTGGATTTCCTTGTACTCCTGAGGTGCAGGGATTTGCACAGCACTTTGATTCTGTCAGTATTTCTCTGGGTGGAAGAAAAATATCACCTTGTTCTCTGTGCTCTGTCTTGAACTTGTTGGATTTCTCAGCATGCCCCTGCTGTGGCAGAGATTTTTGCTGAGGTGCAAGCCAGACCAGATCTGTTAAGTGTAACGTCACTTCCAGCTCCTCCAACAGCCATTCTCCCTGTGCTAGGGCATGACAAATTTTAGCAAGTGCACAAAAGTTCTCACCTCCATGAGGCTTCTGGGTTTTATTTGAGAACATACTGTGTCTATAAGTAAAGATGAAGCTAAGTGGTGTATGCCTTGGGTTCCTTGACCCTTGGTGTTTGAACAGTGACTAGTGAGATCCAGGAGGGTGAATGAAATCAAAATATCAAAGCTGGTGACATTTTTTTTTTGCTTGGGCTGTGTTCGGGCTGGAGTCAACTGCTCAAGGCTTGCTTTAATGTTTGAGGTCTGTAAGGGAGTTACATCACTCTGTACTCCTGGAATGAGTCACCTTGTAACTTAGTGAGTCACCCCTAAAGTAATAACTTCTTGAGGCATCTCGAAGTACTAGCTGTTGCACCATGAGGAGAGGGTCCCTGCCCACAGTTACCAGTGTTAAATTCATAGCCTGAATTTAAGTGTTTATTGCAAAAGACACTGGGAGCCTAGATACTTCTCCATGTGGAGGAAGTATGGATGTGTGCTAGCTCTCAGAACTGGGTGTGTAAGTATGTAAAATGTCTGATGGGGGTTGGGGAGGAGAGGAGTTACAAACTTTCCACAGGGGAAAGCTGTTCTTGGAGAGTGACTCCAAAGGTGCTAGCATAATGAAACTGTAGAATCACTTGGGTTGGAAGAGACCTTAAAGATCAAATTCAACCATTGCCTAATGCTGCCTAGACCACCTTTAGACCATGTTCTCAAGCGCATCTACACACCTCCAGGGATGGTGACTCCACTTCCTTGGGCAGCCTGTTCCAGTACTTGACAACCCTTTCAGTAAATAAATTTTTCCTGATGTCTAACCTAAATCTCCCCTGATGCAATTTGAAACCATTTCCTCTTGTCCTATCAATTCTTAGGTAAGAGACTGACCCCCACCTCTCTAGACCCTCCTTGCAGGTAGCAGTAAGGTCTCCCCTCAACCTCCTTTTCTCAGGACTAAAAAATCACCAGCTCCCTCAACCACTCATCAGACTTGTGCTCCAGATACTTCCCCAGCTTTGTCACCCTTCTCTAGACACACTCTAGCATTTCAACATCCTTGTAGTGAGGCACTCAAGATGTGGCCTTACCAGAGCAGTGTGCAGTGGGACAATCACTTCCCCGCTCCTGCTGGTCACACTATTCCCAATACAGCCCAGGATGCCATTGGCTACCTGGGCACACACTGCTAGCTCATGTTCAGCTGTCTGTCAGTTAACACACCCAGGCCCTTCTCCAGGGAGATCTCCAGCCACGCAACCCCAGGCAGCACTACAGTGTTGGGGCAATTGTGACTGAAGTGCAAGACCTAGCACTTGGTCTTGTAGAATGCCAGAGTTGGCATCTGTCCATCAATCCAGCCTGTTCAAGTCCCTCTGAAGAACCTTCCTGCCTTCCAGCAGATTGACACTTGGTGTTGTCAGCATTTACTGAGGGTGCACTCAATCCCCTCATCCAGATCATTAATAAAGATGTTAAATGGGACCGGCCCCAGCAATAAGTCCTGGGGTACACCACTTCTGATCTGCTGCTAACTGGATTTAACTCCATTCACCACAACTTTTTGGGCCCAGCTATTCAGCCAGTTTTTAACCCAATTAACTGTCTAATCCATGAGCATCTAGTTTCTCCAAGAGGATGCTATGGAGAACAGTGTTGAAGGCTTTAAGGAAATCCAGGCAGATAACATCTACAACCTTTACCTTGGCCACTATGGAGGTCACCTAGTCATAGGAAATCAAGTTGGTCAAGCACAACCTGCCTTTCATAAACCCATGCTGAATGAGCCTGATTTCCTGGTTGTCCTGCATGTGTTGCATGATTGTACTCAAGATGATTTGTTCCATCACCTTTCTCAGCACTGAGATCAGGCTGACAGGCCTGTAGTTAGTTCCCCAGGTCCTCCTTCCAGCCTTTCTTGTAGATGGGTGTCACAAGGGCCAGCTTCCAGTCAAGTGAAACCACCCAGGTCAGCCAGGACTGCTGGCAAGTAAGGGAAAGTGGCTTGGTGAGCACCTCTGCTAGCTCCCTCAGTACCCTCAGGTGGATCCCATCTGGACCCATCAACTTGTGTAGATGGAAGTGGCTGAGCAGGTCACAAACCAATTCCCCCAGGATTGTAGGGGCTTCAGCCCACTTCCCATCCCCAACTTTCCACTCAGGGCTCTGGGTATCAGGAGACCAACTGGTCTTATTATTAAAGACTGAGGCAAAAAGAAAAAAAAGGCATTAAACACCTCTGCCTTCTCTTTGTCCTTTGTCACAATGGTTCCCTCCACATCCAGTAAAGGTGGGAGGTTCTGCCTGGTCCTCCTTCTGTTATTAATGTATTTATAGAATTGTTTCCTGTTATCCTGTACAGTTGTGTCCAGGTTGAGTTCTATTTGGCCTCCTTATATTCTCCCTGCACAGCCTCATCCCAGCCCTGTAGTCCTCCTGGGTTGCCTGCCCTTTCTTCCAGCAATCATAAACTCTCCTTTTCTCCTTGAGTTCAAGCCAAACCTCTGTTCAGCTAGGCAGGTTGTCTTCCCTGCCAGCTTGACTTTTTTTGCGTAGTGAGATGGTTTGCTCCTGTGCCTTCAGGACCTCATTCTTAAGGAGCATCCAGCCTTCCCGAGCACCTTTATCTTCAGGACTTCCTCACAGGGGACTCTATTCACCGGGCTCTTCAACAGGCCAAATGTCTCTTCGTGGCAGGGAAGAGTGGGAGATTGTGCTATCACCAGTTTTCCTTATTCTCTTTACTATGATCTTGAATTGAACCATTACTACTTTGTCACAAGTTGTTGACACCTCCACTGAAATCTCCAGTGAGTTAATGTTGTTAAGTAA
This sequence comes from Heliornis fulica, assembly GCA_013399135.1. Lineage (NCBI taxonomy): Eukaryota > Metazoa > Chordata > Aves > Gruiformes > Heliornithidae > Heliornis > Heliornis fulica. Next base: position 353,253 of record VXBZ01011341.1, on the reverse strand, counting down.
TGTTAACTCTAGACACTACCTAGTGTCTTGCTCTGAGGTATTTTAGCTTTTAGAATGAATTTGTCTCAATTGTGAGGCTAGATCTTCCCTGTTCAGTGATACAGGATGCTTTCCATTAAACAATGTTAGATGTAGAAACTGCTCCCTCGGCATTACTAGTAACAGGTCATATAAGGGATATAACAGCAATCCTAGTGGGAGAGGTGTCTGGCAAGGATGTAAAATGTGGAAGGGATAATAATAAAAAAAATCCTCACAGCTCACAAGAACAGTTCCCATGGAGTATGGTCGTGGCTCAGACTGTAGCCAAGAAGGGAAGGTTTCTGACAGTAGTGCACAATGGACAAACTGACCCCTTCTGACTGTGTGTGTGTGTTGGGGGGGGAACCCAAAATACAAATATGATCTTGTCTTTTAATCATGGTATATTTCTGTTCAATTTCTTTATATTCAGTGACTTTATTGTGAATCTAATTGCTCTCTTACATGGATTTCAGTCTGTTTTTGTGGAATACCATTATAGGTGTTTACCAGGGAGGTGACATTAGGAGTTCCCAACACTATAGTGTGACAAAACATTTTTCTGTAGTGATTTTGGACCCCAACTCATAATGCTGCTTCTGATCACACAGGCAAACAGAAACTTAAATAACAATGAGTTCCCTATAAAGTGAATAGTTAGACTTTTGTACCACACAGTTTGTAGTTTTCACTTTAGTGATCCTCTCATAAATTCATAGGGCTAATTATAGATCATAGAATTGTTTAAGTTGGGAAAGATCTTTAATATCATCAAGTCCAACAATTAACCTAGAACTGTCAAGTCCACCATTAAACCATGTCCTGAAACACTACATCAACAGATCTTTTAAAGTATCTGCAGGGGTGGTGCCTCAACCACTTCCCCGAGCAGACTGATACCCACGTTTTTCCACCCTCTCTGAAGGTAGTTGTAGAGAGTGATAATGTCTCCTCTCAGCCTCATTTTCTCTAGGCTAAACCATGCCAGATCCCTCAACAGACTTGTGCTCCAAACCCTTTGCCAGCATTGTTGCCATTTTCTGGACAAGCTCCAGCACCTCAATGCCCTTCTTGCAGTGAGGGGCCCAAAACTGAACCCAGCATTCAAGATGGTGCCTGATATGGTGACACACAAACACGATCCCTTCCCCAGTTCTGCTGACTACACTGTTCCTGGTACAAACCAGGATACTGTTGACCTTCTTGGCCTCCTGGGCATGATGCTGGCTCATGTGCAGTTGGCTGTTGGCCCTTTTCTGCCTCTGAACTTTCAGCATTTCATGGGGGTTTTGAGACTCAAATGCAAGTCCTGGTACTTGGCCTTGCTGAATCTCATAGAGTTGGCCTGAGCCTGCCAATCCCTCCGGGTCCCTCTCTAGCGTCCTCCTACACAAGCAGATCATTCCCTCCCACCTTGGTGTCATCTGCAAACTTACTGAGAGCGTGTTCTATCCCTGTGTCCAGATCACCGATAAAGATATTAAAGAGAACTGGCCTCAGTAGTGAGCCTTGGAGAACACCCTTTGTGACCCACTGCTAGCTGGGTTTAACTCCATTAACAACAATGTCTTGGGTCTGGCCATGCAGCCCACTTATTACCCAGCAATGACTATGCCTGTCTAAGCTGTTAGCACCCAGGTTGTCTAGGACAGTGCTGTTGGAAACAGTGATAAAAGCTTTACTGAAGTCTAGGTAAGTAACTTGCACAAACTTTACCTTGGCCTTTAAGGACACCTGAGGTCACCTAGTCTTGGAAAGAGATCGAGTTGGTCAAGCAGAAACTGATTGTTATATCAGGGTGACTGGGCATGATCAGCTGGTGGTTCTGTATCTGCTACATGGTGGCACTCAAGATGGTCTGTTCCATAACCTTTCCCGGCACTAAGGTTGGAATGACAGACCTATAGTTCCCCAGATCCTCCTTTTGGCTCTTGTAGATAGGTGTCACATTTGCAAACTTCCAGTTAGCTGAAGCTTTCTTGTTCTGCTACTTCCTCTCATTATTTCTCCAAGAATCAAAAACTCTATCATTTCATGATTGCTATACCAATGATGGCCTCCAACCATCACACCACTCACAGGTCCTGCTCTCTTTGTAAATAACAGGTCCATTAGGGTGCTAGTTGAATCACTCATCAGCTGTCAGAAAGATATTTTCCACATACTCCAAGACCTGAGTTCAAAAAGAGTCTGGACAATGCACTCAGTCACATCCTCTGACTTGGCTGGTCCTGTGTGGAGCCAGGAGTTGGACTTGATGATCTTTATGGGTCCCTTCCAACACAGGATATTCTAATATCCTAATATTCTGATATGAGGGTGACCTCATTAATATTTATAAATATATAAAGGGTGAGTGTCAGGAGGATGGATCCAGTGATGGCCAGTGATAGAACAAGGGGAAATGGTTCCAAACTGGAACATAGAAAGTTCCATGTTAATATAAGGAGGAACCTTCCACTGTGAGGGTGATGGATTACTGGAACAGGCTGCCCAGAGAGGTTGTGGAGTCTCCTTCTTTGGAGACATTTAAGATAAAATCTAGACATGTTCTTATGTGATCTAGCCTAGATGATCCTGCTTAGGCAGGGGGGTTGGACTTAGTTATCTTTCAAGGTCTCTTCCAGCTCCTAATATTCTGTGAATATAACCTCTTAGACTGTTTTGTCTCTGCTGTAAACTTCTTCCAGCTGCTTATAGAATATTATTTTATCTGCATCTTCATTCTGGTTGGGTGACCTTCAGCATCCCACCATGGCATCTGTCTTATTGGTCTTTCCCTTGATTCTTTCCCATAGCTACTCAACCTTATTGCCACTATTCTCAACCTTTAGTCAATCAAAGCACTCCCTAACATACAGAGAAACCCCACTGGCCCATAAAGGGGCTGTGTTGGTCCCCATTAACTTGTCCATGCATCACTGTCTGCCCAAGAGAAGCTTCTCCAGTCTACTTCTGGCACTACTGTATGGTGCAGCTTCTTTCAAGCCTTCACAGGCTTGTTTAAAAGATGCAGTGCACATCAATGGTTTTCTTGTAACCATGGTTTTCTCAAACTTGTATGGTACAAACGGCACTGTTCTCATGCACTGCTATGTGCTGATACATGCGTATACAGGTTTTGTGCATATATGTGTTTATATGCAGGTGCTACTCTGTTTTGCTGACCTGAGACGTTACTTAATGCCAAGAGCCATTTCCTTGTGGCTATACAAAGTACACTTGTTTCCTTTCCTTCACTGATCACCATATTAATGCTTGTTTCAACGTACTTTAAAGCCTGCAGCTACAAGTGTTTATTCTCCTTAAATGCTTATCTAGCACTGTTTTACCTATTTGAGCTATTTATTAATTGTTTGAATAATGCCCATGAGTCCTAGATAAGGCAAGGCTCCACTGAGACAAGTACTCTGCAAATACATAGTAAAAATCCCTGCTTTGAAGAGTTTCAATAAGAATTGTATTCCTTTGATCAACAATACACGATGGACTGCTGTGCCAATCTTGGTCCCCTCTGAAGCTGTCAGGTTTCTAATTTATCCTCTATTTGATCCTGTAAATTGTAGAATAGAGGCCTAGATTGACAAGATGGGTGAGGTGGGAGGAAGGAGAAAAGTACAGTGGAAATAAGAGCCACAAAAATGATGGAGGATTTTCCATACTGAGCAATGACTAAATAACAATGAAAAAATGACTGGAGATATGATAGGTCCATAGTCGTGAATGAAGGTATGAGTTGGATGTTCTAGTACAAGAGCTACAAGGCATTGTGGTAACCTGGTAGGTGTGCAGAACGAGTTATGCAGAATGAGTTAAAGAGATAATCTGTCACGCAACAGGTAGTTAAGCTGTTATGTACTTGCTACAGGATACTGCACGTTCTGAAAGCTTACATTGCCTCAAAGTGTGACCAGACAAATTAATGGAATAAAAAGTCTTTGTGGGCTATTAAGCATTGCCTTTGGCACAGGACAAATGGGAAATAACTTTCTGGTGGGCCAGGAAATAACAATTTTTTTCTCCAATTTCAACCCTGTAGCATCAATCCTGAAATGGTGTAGCAGGGAAGGGATACAATCAGATGATGTTTTCTAAACTTTGCATCTAAGTTGCTATCCTAGTGCTATTGTATGAGAACTGTAGCTATAGGCACAGAGGGAAATGGTTGGTTCTGAAAAGCACTATGGTGTGGAGAGGGAACAAAGTGGGACCTATAGTAACTATGGAAAGCTCTTCTGGAAGAGCATCAGCAGACTGAAGCACAGGAAGACACAGAAGTGTTCTGAACTGGTAAAAACTAAACTCAGGTTTTGTGCTGGTTAACTATTGAGAGGATCCAGGCACCAGCATTTTTCACTGTTGTGAACAGGTATTTGAACCTTGAAAATCAAGGTTTGGTGACTTAAACATGGGACTTAGATGTTTATTTCTGAAATTCTCTGGCCTATATAATCATGGCGAGCTCTTTCTGTGCAATACACTCTGTAGGTGTAAGGTACTTGGTCCAATCTTCCTTCTGCTTCAGATGCTTGTAGGTTTCTCCCAGTTATGCAGGAGGACCGTAAAATATTTCCTGTGGAGCTGTATTTTTAATGCATGAAACTAACATGCTTGCAGTTTATTTCTGAAGCCATGTATTTTTCTAAGGCACAGATACAGGGATGGTTACATAGAAATCAGATAGTAACACAGAGAAAGCTTCAGGAATATGAGTAATCCAAGCACTTCTCATGATAGAAACATCCTTGCAGTGCACTTAAGTATGTTCTCCTTGCTGAATATCTCCTCTTCTTTGAGATCCAATGGGTAACTTTGATGAGCAACAGTACCTGCAGAGAGAGTATAATCATCACAGCTGTCAGTAAAGCCTACATTAATGTGTCTTGAAAGTGATTAATGGGTTTTGACAATATCATTGCATTTCATATTTAATCAGATTATGCATCTGTTAGGAATTGTGCACTCCTAACATCTGCAGTCAGAGCCCATGATTTGCATCCAGATCATCAGTTTGGCAGAAGCATGCAGCATGGTCTATGGTAGACCTTTGACAAGTTAATGCTATGTGCTGTCTACTGTGTTTTAAAAATCAACTGTGTTCACCTGCATGCCTCCTACATGGGTGCTTGTATGCTCGTAGTCTCCGTTTCTGGTAAAAATACCACTATGGCAAAGCATATATCCAGAAGACAAACTAAACTGTGTGTTTTACTGAAGGGGAGTATATGGATATATATATA